>JARJLU010014869.1:0-41841 GCA_030272975.1 Sparidentex hasta
GCTCTGCAGAGAGTCTGAGGCATGGGATTTTATTTAGAGAGCCTGTTTTAAACTACATTAACTCAGCAGATGTTAGTTTTTCCTTAGACTGGACAGTCTGTGGAACATATGCCATTACCACTGTGACTGTAGCTGGTAGTAGATGACATCATTAGGGTGTGGTTTCTCTGTTTCATTCCAATTTCAGTGGTTCTATGAAAGAAGGAAGAATGCAGAAGGAATCTAGTTAGCAGTTTCACAACTTGGCTGCAAAATGTTGCTTTCCAGCTTTCCAAATTTGCAGCAGTTTTGAAATGAAATGATAAAAAACTGAACTTGGGCAGTTTTTATAGATAAATAAATATGATTTTTTTTTAATGTTCTCATTCTGCTATTTGCATGCCTTTGTTTGTCCTCATGTTCCCCGCCTTTAACTGTCGCTTTCTGTGTTGTGAGGGTTATCCACTGCACTGCTATAAACAAGCAGGTTTAACAGCTCTGTCTACTTTATTAAATGTCATGTTACCTCCTGCACACAACACTTTGCACCAAAAAAAGCACCAGGATATGGACCATCATCTATTAGATGAATTCTGCAGGTACAGAGCATTCTCTTGACAGACTCAGCATGTTATCATCATTTTAATGCTGAATTTAGGTAAAAGAATGCTGTAAAGTTATGTCCTAAGTGTTAAGTCTATGTGTTGCATTCCTCGTGAAACTTTTAATCTCTTTTTTGCAATAATCCTCCCTTATTGTTTTCTGTCTGCGACTCTAGTATGAGTGTGTGTGCGACAGCCTCCTACAGTTAGTGTCACCATGATGAAGAGAGACTATAGATTGGTGTGTCGGTTAATGAGTCTGTGTGTGTGTGTGTGTGCCTGCATATGCTTCTGAGGTGTCGCAATGATGAAGAGTTTCCTATCCTCTATTCCAAGTGTGTGAATGTGTGTGCACATTACCGAGTGTGTTCCCAGAGATGCTCATTAGCTGTGAAGGACTGTAAAGCCAGTGACCCCACAGTCAGAAATGGAAGAGCCCGACCATTCCCTGTTCACCTGGCAGACCCCAGACCTTTGTACTAATGCACTAAAGCAGCCATTGATGAGGGAGGGAGAGACACATGGGGAAAGAAATGAGACACACACACACACACACACACACACACACACACACACACACACACACACACACACACACACACACACACACACACAGCCCAGGAATCCGGAAAGTGTTCCTTAGGTTTTGATGACAAGACACCAGTGTGGATGTGTTTGTGTGTATATGCTGTCACCATAACCAGTGTTTGGTTTGTCCATTATGACGGACTCTGGGAAGTGGACGGTAATTATCAGATGATCAGGTGATTATCCTGGCTGAAATAGTTACATCGACAAACGTATTAATTACCCCCAGACTGCATAAAGCGATCGCTGTTCAACTGTGAATGATGGTTGTATTTTGATGTGTGTGAGAACACTGTGTCTTTGCTATTGCAGCGAAAATTGAAGTCCCTCAGCTTGTGATAAGCAGAGCGTTCACCTGCAGGTATAACACCAGGGGTAATCTAAAACATTCCAACTGATGGTGCATGCCTCTGTGAAAGTTGACCAGGACTCGTGGGGAACGATCGAAGAACATAATCTGTTTTCTCCAAATCAGCCCAACTAACCGAGGAAGCATAGTAATGAGGAAATGATTAGATTTTCTTTTTCGCCGCCTGGCTGCCGAAGCTCTCTCCATCTCTCTGCCTCTTCCTCTCACTATCTCTTGCTCGCTCTCTCATGCCTCTGGCCAATCTGGATTTGTTAAACAGTTTATATGCCTCTTTCCTTTGGTTTCCTGAAATTCTGCATAGATATCTTTTTTTCCTGTTTGTTTCGTTACCTTATTTTATTGTGTCTTTTCTTAGAAGTATAAAATATGTACTTAAGGATGGATCAGAAGATTTCATCAGTGTTATCATGAAAATCATGGCAAAGTGTCCCTCTTTAACTCCTGGAACCAGCTTCTAAACTGTGAGCTTTACTCCGGTTTATATCATCGTCCATTAATTATGCACTGCTAGTCTGGCAAAACAAGAAGTTTGATGACCTCACCTTAGACTTTTTGAACATAGGCAGGGAATTTGACACTTTTTGCAAGTATCAGCTACAGCTCTAGTTTTGTTCATCTAGAAGTAGTGATTTGAGTTCATATGTGTTAACCTAACACTTAGAACTATATTAGTATTTGGACACATGCAGTTTACAGAAGCAGAGCAGTATGAATGGGAAGGGTAAAGACAGAGGATAGAGAGTCAAACAGAATTTCAAAGGATGTTCACCATCTAAAATGTCAATTGTGGTTTATCATAAATTGCTTTCATACCGAGGCAGGGTTTTGAATTGAGAAACAGAATTACACAGTCGAACATAAACTCATGCGCACAGGTTGTTGGTGATGGTGCACAGGGAAGCGATCCAGTGTGTCTATATCATGCTGCATTTGTGTGCTCTCAGTGTAGGTGCACCTGCTGCTTCAGAAAAGGGATGATGGATCTAAGAGGCGGATGAACACTGTTTCCATGGACTGACTCAGCTGTGTGTGTGTGTGTGTGTCCATCTGGGCTTGAGGCTAAAGGGAATGGGAAAGCAGGCGAGCCACAGATCAATTTCCTTTTTTATTGTGGCGGAGTGGAGACTTGAGATGCATGGCCTCCTGTGACCCAGATTCATTCCTCCTTTCTCCTTCTGCTCCTCCTCATTGGCACAGTGGCATAACATCAGAAGTAGGGAGAGATGAAAGAGAGAGAGGGGGAAGCAAAAAGAGAATGGGTGAGGGAGGAAAGTGAGGGAGAGTGTGTTGAATCTGAGCTGATAATGAAATAGAGAGGACGTGGGGAAGAATAGGAGCCCATTATAAGTTGTAAGGACAATTTGAGTATTACACCTGAGAGTTATGCATGAAAGCATCACTTGAGATGTCTAACACACAAAGACTGCATCAGTGAAGAGATTGAGACAATGAGTGCACAAATAAAGGGAAATGGAGATGTAAAAAAGGTGAAATGACTCCAAAGTTTGACACAGAAAATGAAAGACAGTAGTGGATGAGAAAACAGAGAATCCCATAGTAAATTAATGGAGACTGGGGTACATCACCCAGGAAAGTGGGTCTTTAGCAAGCATACAGTCGTTATGTAATGCTAATTATCATTATAAACAGCCTCTATCTGCTGTGCTTCCTCTCCTGCTGCTTCAGAGGGGAGGTTCCTGCCACACATGTTCCAGGTGGTGATCTGACTGAGAAGTGTGAAATAATTGTTTCAATACCAAATCAAACATACAGCACATCTGAAAGTCCTTTGACATAGCTTACAGTGGACTTTAAAGAATAAACTTGTTTTGGCAGCGGAACTGGAAAAAAATAGAAAAAAGTATACCACACTGATTGTTAATTAAATTAACATTATCCATCTGGGCTACTTATGTTTTGTGTAAATGGGCAGTAAAACCAGTACTCGAAGCTAAAATCTGTAATAATTGTTAATTATATATATATTGTAATTGTATCCATCTGTATAACAGAGTGCCATAAAAAGTAATTGGATACAGTCTTTTCTCGGGTTTTCAGAAATGTTAATTTGATTTTTTACAAAACCTGTCATTAGTATTTCCCTCTATTTTGTCACTTGTGTTCATGTCACCCGGTCAGTCAAAATACATTTTCAGTGAATACTTTCAACAATGATGTAACAACCTCATAAAAGTGTAAATGCTGGAGTGGATCAATGTGGAGTAAACTGGCTTGAACATACAGAAGGTCATGAATTGGATCTTTGATAACCTTGAAAAAATGATTGATACCCACTGTATAGTTGAACACACCTTTTCAACCTCTCTGCAACACTAAAACACTGTGCAGCTTCTGGTCACAGTGATCAGAAATATTGTCATTATTCTATTAGATTTCATTAATAGTTCTCTGTCTCTGCAAGTGACAAGTTTTACTGAAGACAGTGGCCCTCATACTGGCTGGCAGCAATGTGTTGGGCTGTATATCAGAAAGAGTTTGAGACAGTGAGGCAAATTTTGACCGGCGTTCCCAAAATCTGACAAAGACGACTGCCTGGAAGCAGAAGCGCTAGCAGAGACAGCACAGACGAGGGTGTCCTTTCGCCCTGTCCTTACCTTCTGTGGCTGCCATCTGTTTCTCCTTCCTTCACTTGACAATTTACAATTCAATTTAGAATTTATATTCATTGTTAATTCTGTGCTTTATTGGTCTGGCAGTTGCATCTGAAGCCATATTTACCAAAGCAATTTACATAAAATGTAAAACTAATTCTCTGCACAGGCTTTTGGTCTGACGCTTGGTTTGCTTTGGCCCGCTTTGGCCTTATTGGGCACAGTTTGGTGTTCTAACACCCGCGCGCATCCTGCCAATGCACTTGCGCAGATCTTGAGTCTGTCCAGTTAAACAGGAATTCCCCTCATCCAAAAAATTCTTGGGAGGTGTGAAGGTTGTTGCATCCAAAAGTGACTTTCTGCCACCCCCATGTGAACTGCTACTGTGGGAGCCCATCTGTCACATGGAAAGGAGGCGCCATTTACATACATAGAGATACATGCACGTACACACAATGTCATGCTGAGGTAGGGGAAATGGCCGATATTCCCCTGCGTGAGTGTGAGTGTATACGCGGTGAAGCAATGCAAGGGCATAGGATGCAGCTGAGACTCCAGCTTTGTCTCAATTGAGAAAAAGTAGCATAGCACCTGTCATCTCACACCCACATATGCACACACGCACACAAACACACACACACACACACACACA
Source organism: Sparidentex hasta (assembly GCA_030272975.1). Taxonomy (NCBI): domain Eukaryota; kingdom Metazoa; phylum Chordata; class Actinopteri; order Spariformes; family Sparidae; genus Sparidentex; species Sparidentex hasta. The sequence continues at coordinate 4,804 of JARJLU010014869.1, forward strand.
CACACACACACACACACACACACACACACACACACACACACACACACACACACAGTCTCTACATATTGTGCACAGGAAAACACACCAGTTTGCACAACTAAGCAGTATTTTCCTTACAAAGACATGGACACTAAACATGGACACATAAGCAGATTTTATCCACACACGCGCACACACACACACACACACACACACACACACACACACACACACACACACACACACACACACACACACACACACACACACACACACACACACTTCATCCAGTGCTTTCATTGTCTGTTTAGCTGCTTGGTCTTGTGCTTTGGCTATAATTGTGTGCTCTTATTTGAGATTGGACAGGATTTCACTGAGCCTGCTAGGATTTTTTCTTCCTAATCAGTCTTGCATGACCCATACATGTTAATGTGCGTTTTGTGCATGTGTGTGTTAGCGCACCAAATACAGTTTTTAAGGAAGGATACTCACAGTGAAAATGTATGTGTGAGAAGGGGTGAGTGGGCACACTGCCACTAAACATATTTATCAGTAAAGATATCTAGATTAACTATTCAAAGCAACCCCTTGTCCCCGTGTCTGTTACACACATACACACACAGCTCATGTCTGGCCCCTCGGCACACACACACACACACACACACACACACACACACACACACACACACACACACACACACACACACACACACACACACACACACAGTAAAGCCAGCAGACCATGCAGCCCGTTATTAAAAGCCCGATGACCTCCATCTAAACAAGCCTAAATCTGAATTGTACTGCTGATGAGAAAACACTCATCCTTCACTATGTGGTTGTCACCTCATTAAACAAGAAGTGATCCCAATCAGCTCCTCTCATCCTCTCCGATGCTTTATGCTCCTATGCTTGTTGGGGAACTTGAAATGTGACATGTCATGATACTAAGGATAACGATAAAGATGGAAAATGTTTCTACTAGGAAATATTTGTTGACAGAATCAGTGCAAAGAAGTGTTTTTTTTCTTTTAATTTTGAAGTTTGTATACCATACTGTGCTGACATGACACAAATTTTTACAAATGTTCAGTCACTTAAAGCAGCACTTAACAAGATTTAGATATCTGTAATTGATCAAATATCTGCTTCTAACAATAGCTTCTATCTGATTTTGTTTTTTAAGCTTCAAATTGAGAGTTTTGAGCATCAACTTTACTGCCCTCAACAACCTTTTTGTCAGTGGCTTAAATAAATCCACTCTACTCTAGTCACCAGCTGTTGAACATAGTGGCACATACAATAGTACAGCAGCTAAAAAGTCAGATACATCCCTCAGGAGTTGGTTGAGATCAAAACATATCTAAAGAGAGTGAATATTGGGACTTCCATTCATAATGTTGCCTTAGACTAATTACTTGATATGTATATTGACTAGTTGTAGCCAAAAAACTTGACCAAAACTAAACTATACTTGGGTTTTTCCAGTAAAGTGCCCGTATTAAGGTATTTTAAAAGATAAAAAATCAAAATCAAATCATGCTGTTTATTGTAGAGGGGGAAATGATGCTGCAGTGATGGTGCATACACACACACACCCACACACACACACAAATGCAGACCTGTGTGTATGTTAACAAGGTAGTCTGGCTCGCCACTGAGTCACCCCCGTCCTCCAAACTTGCACATTGTCGCAGTTCACACTCACCTGCCAGCCATCACCACCAAACTGTCTCCCTCTCCCACACCTCTCAGCTTGTTATGTTCCACCTTGGCAGCAAGTATTTTGATGGTGCAACTGTGGGCACAATTCAGCTCTGTAGGTCATAAATTTAGTGTCCATTATGCTCAGCTCTTCCAATACCCCAAAACTTTCTGTATGGAATAATTTAACAAGGTACAGGGTTTTTTTTTAGCTTAGATATGCCAAAGATATTTTGAAACTTTGGTAAGAGCCAGGTGGACTGTTTCCCTTTACCTCGGCTTACATGCTAAGCTAGGCTAAGCTCTGGCTTCATGTTTACTGCAGAGATATGAAAGTGGAATTGATCTTCCCCTCTAAACTCTTGGAATGAGAGCGAATGAGGGTACTTCCCAAAGTGTCAAACTATTTCTGTAGTGCACCACATGAGGCTACAATCAATTTATTTAGCTCACTTTTATGAAGAAGTAAGGAGTAGAAGTAAGTAGATTAAACAAAATGTTGAACTATCCCTTTAAATCTCTAAACACTGTTATTTGGGAACACCTGTCTGAAGGATACTGTGTCATCTTTGCTTAACTTTTCCAACCCATTTTGTCCTCTCCTCTTTACCCAATTAACCCCTTTCCCTTTCAAACTCACGCACTCACTCCACCCTGACAAGGTTCTGCTTATCCCGTCTAACTTTGTGTCTCCTTCAGATGGGAACGCCTCCATGACTGCCCTCCCCGCGCTCACCTAGTTATCTCCATTGCTCTGTCTCTGCTTCTCCCTCTTCCTCGTCTGATTTGGTTTTCATTAAGTCTTAATCTACGTTGGGGCTCGAGCGCGTCACACATTGCTCATTGTGTAGGATTGATGTGTCGCTTGTCTCTTTCCCGGCTGGGCCCTTATCAGCACGGACAAACCCCAGGGCCCTTAATGAAGGCTGCCCTTCTATCCATGCTAATTCAACACCAGCTACTGCCTATTGGAATTCGGCTCATTGTCTGCAATCTAACTCAATGAGGTACTTGGACCTAAAGAGAAATGGATATGTGAGGTTGTAGTTTGGCTTCCTTTGCATCGCTATCAAGATATTACTTTAGATAACTCAAGAAAACAGAATTTCTCTCATTGTGGGAAAGTCTTTTTGGCACACATTCAACAGGCAAATAGTGAAAATGCCAAGCTGTACCCTGAAGGCATCTTCCCGTGTTCTTGAGATGCTCTGGACAGTATTTAATTGCTGTGTTAAAGAGCAGATTACATAGAAGCGTATTTGCTATAACATGTTATAATCCCTATGTTCAGTATGTTTGGTTAAGTCTGCTGGAATAATGTAAAACGTTATGTATTATCTCAGTCATACATGCATACCCTGTATTTATCAATTCCTGATTTAGACTCTAATCTTTGTTTGTTTGTTTTCAAGTGGATGATGGGAGCTGCGTTGGTCAGTCTTCAGCTTGCCACATTGTGACATGCTGTGCATTGATAGGAAAAACAATATAGATGTAGAGAAATAGAGTATTAATTTGATGTAGAGAAAGACAGAAATGGAAACTCTGTTTTCTTTCGCTCTGATTTCCGTATTTTGACGTTCAGCATGAAGAGCAGCGATGCTAATTCTACATGCAAACAACATGTTTGAACTCTAATTAAAGCAGTTCTGTCCCTGATCATCGACTCCTCATCACTCTGCTGCTATTACACAAAGTTCCACCTCTAAAAAATCATGTGAACTGTCATATATTTTTCAGATCTTGGGGAGGAGTATTGCATATGTGACAGAAGTGAAGAACGGTGTCACTCAGTGGCTAATTTGCGTTGTGGTTTATGCACTGTTGGGAAGGTTACTTTCAAAATGCATTTATTACATATTACTGGTTACCTTCATTTTAAAGTAACGGACATGCGTGACATAACTAATAATTTGTAAACTATTGCTTTTGTAACACGTTACCCCCAACACTGGGTTTATCTAGCTGCCAGGTTTAAAAAAGGAAAAAGAGAGGAACAGGAACATTTTCTGCCAAAGTTTCAGAGAACGCTTTATTGTTTTCTTCTCACTGATGAAACGTTGGCAGGACTCAATTGAAAAAAGTAACACATCAATGAGCAGTAATAAGGATTTAGCAAAGTCTGAATCAAAATCTGTTGACAGGTGTGGGATTGTCTCCAGGCTACTGTCGATCAGATCAGATTAAACTGCACTCACACAGTCCTGGTGAAGCAGGAGACTTCTAATAGATGAAGAAATGTGATTGTTGCCTCACCCATCAACAATTAATACTTTACGTAGAGAAAATTTTGAAAACCACATTTTCAGCAGCTTTAAGGATTTTACGGAGATTGCGTGCTGCACTTGAAGGCAGCATCCTGTTAGGCTATGTCTCAAACAAAGGCATTCTCTGTGGATCAGCAGGTAGCAAATGCTCACAATGTGAAGCTGTTGGTCACATGAAGGCTTTGGTCACTTGCTGCGTAATGTGAGGACGGACGATGAGAAGGAAGAGGGACATGGGGACAGTATGGCAGAAGAAATGTGAAAGTAGGCGGGATGAGAATATGCGAGGGACAGGACAAGATAAAGAAGTAGAGCTGAAATTTAGAAAGAAGAATACAGTAAGTGTGTGCGGCAGAGTGAAGGGCACCGACTGGGTTACAGATTTTATATTCAGGCTTTGTGCACATTGGAGCTGCCAATATCTACCACTCGACTCTCTGAATATGAATGATTTAAGCTATATTTGGTCTGAATATTTGTTTTTTCATGGTAATAAATTAAATCTTTGAATCTTGTGTGCATGATGTTATATCAGGACATCAGCTTATGTAATGGATTCACTGGAGTTGGAGGACTGTGCTTTAAATCAAATATGTGGCCCACTTAACCACTCTGTTGGATTTTTGCACTGCTTTTATGGGGTTCGTAAGATAAAGTGTGTTTTCAGTCCTATTTACATTCGGACTTTGGAAACACTTGATATGTCTTTGAAAAAAGGGTGATTTAATTTGACAGTGGCCATACACATCTGTAATATTTATTATTTTTATTGACTTTTAAAAGAAAATGCATTTAACCTTTGAAGATGCATGCACTTATACATATTTGGTAACACTTTTTTTTTTTTTTTTTTAGATAACAATCATTAGAAAATGGTAAATGTATGTGGGAATGTAATAAATGTTATCAAGCTTTAGTTTATGGTTATTTCACTGTTAACAAACAAAATGCTTTTTGAACACGTTATTAATCAATCATATATTATAAAGGTTTCCAAACATCAGGTGCAACTTTACAACAAACTGCTTAATAAAAGGTTTATAAGTTTTTCATACTTCACTTATACTTTTTTCATACACTGTTGTGAAATAACTATTAACTGAAGTTTGATTAACTATAAGTTTACCATGTTTTAATGGATGACTATGCAGTAACCCTCCGTTATATAGAGCATTTTAGCACATGTGGTTTGTTTTGCCTCTTTGATTTTTCATTCAGATCTCTCTCAGCATTGTTTCCGGCTGCAGCAGGAAGATGTTTCCAGTGTAAAAAAAGATACCTCAGATCCAATCTACCCAACACCAAATCCTAGACAACCAACAAAGAATCACAAACCCAAAGATGTTTAGTTTACAATGATTTAAAAGCAGGAAACTCTCGCAATGAAAAGGCTTGAACTAGCAAATAATTGAAATATGTGATTTAAAAGCTTTAAATGTCATGGTCTTTTTTGGATTGACTTATGATTTCAGCACTACAGTATTGTGTGTTACCTGAATTTGTTTTAGCATACTCAGTCAGGGGAATATGTGTGTACACTGGGTACTGGCCAGCATGTTGAGTCAATTCATCAAGCCATTGATCGTACATAACAGGTCTCAGTGTTTTTTCAGATTGATCATGTGAAACACGGCAGCACACACGCATAGAAATGACATTAAAATAAGTTTGCATGATATTGTTGTTTTCTGAACCCTGTACAATATACATGAAGGGATCAAATGACTCAACATTGCAGTGTGCAATGTCTCAGCTCTAATCTTAAGCAGTCACTCAAATGACAGTGAATTGAATGAGGCTGTGTGAGTTATTTTGCTTTGGAACTGTATCAAACGTGCATCAATCTGTCCATTAAAATTTATATGCATGGCACAGCACATTTCCTGCAGTATGGCAGGAGTGTGGTGCAGCACGGCACTAACAAACAGCTGAACTTTTCAGTACAATAATAGCAGGCTTTATGAAGAGGATTAATGGACATGTGTTGTGTTAATGATGATTGTTAATCTTCACCCCACTACACATACACACCCATACACTGACACAAGCACACTTTAGATCCCCCCCCATGTCTAATCGTGGGGTATCAGTCTGAAGAGATTAGGTCGCGCACACACACACTAATCATGGGGTGTCAGATGGCCTACGTCGTTTTCTGTCCGACTCTTTCTCTCTCTCTCACAATTAGTAATCCTGGGGTGTCAGTCAGTCAGTGCGTCAGTGGATTTGGGTTCAGCAATAATCATAAATCCTGTGAAGATTTGATTAAAGATACAGGGATGATGTGTTAAATGATGGGGGAGAGAGTTGATATCGCTGCTGATAGTGGTAGGGTGATGTAGAGCTGCAACAATTAGTCAGCTGATCATAAGAAAATTAGGCACCATCTGTTCTGATAATCAATCAATTGTTTCATTTTTGAAGATTTGGGCTGTTGGTTGGAAAAGTTTAAACAATTTAAGTATACACTTTTGGCTACGGGAAATTGTGGTTAGTGTTTTTTATTTTTATTATTTTTTTTAACATTTTTTTTAAATATGTGTAGCTATCAGGAAAATAAACAGCAGATTAAATGAAAAGAACGGTTGGTTGCAGCCGTCATAATGAGACATTTATCTGTTGGAGGATTGTCCTCTTTTCCAACAAGCTTTTTTTTTCTCTTTCCTGATGGACCCAGTGTAGGATTGCCACAAGAATAAGAATATTAAAAGTGAGATGTTCTGTGTGGTTCGTTGCTCTTTGCGCCCCTCACTGCACCGTTGATGATCCGCTCAGCCAGTTAATTCATTCTGACCTCTATTACAACGTCTGACACACCACTCAGCAACTTTTTTATCCTTTGACCTAAGGATGGGCGCCTCCTTCTTCTCTGTTTTTCTTCTTCTCTCCGTTTACTGCTGTGCATTCATCTCTGTATCTGCTCAATTGTAGTACAGTAGTTGCAATTTATGATGCTTTGTATTGTAGATACCTCTGCAGGCCTCAGCAGAAAGGTTACATACGCATCCTTGGTCCTTTGTTTCTGCAGTCCCATGATAATTGGGTTTGAGATGGAATTGTGCACGTTGTATGTGTATGTGTGTATGTTATTGGCAAACAGAAAAAAAACCCGCGGATGACTCTCTCTCTATTGATATGCTTCTTAGTTGAGGTGAACAACCCAATTTCAAAGAGATTCTCCCAATGTTTCCTATTGCCACTTCCTTGCAATGTATCTAGTTTTAATTATGGATGTTTTTGTAATCCCATGCATTGACTGTGTTACTATGGACAGAGTCCAATTGTATGTAAGCTAATGAGAAAATACTTGACTTTTTATTTGATTGTTATCTCAGTAAAAGTTTCCCATCTAATTTTTGCTCTCAGTTGCTTGTTTCAAGACTTCTTCAATGCAGCAAAAAAATATTGCCCCTACGTAGCAAATAATAGAATATTAGCTATCATTTGGAGCTTATCTACCTTGTGATCCATTAGTCTTTACCACAGCGTGTTCTGAAGTTATAAGTCGGATTTGACAGTTGGATCAGGATATCCTCCCAAGCTTCATACTCTCATCCAGATCTGGTCTCCCCTGGTTTAAACAAACCAAGATGGCAATGGCAAAGGCCAGACTCATGGCTCACTGACTCCTCTGAATCAGGTTTCAGTAAGGAACAGGCTGTGCTGAGCATTACTAAAATTTGAAATACTTTTGAGGAAAAAACAAGTTTCCCGAATAAGCAGCTACAAAGATATGTTATTTAAAGTCCTGCACCTGCACGTTCTGCAGTGCTGACTCCTGCAGAACCAGACTGCGCCGTGATCAGTCAAGGTCAGAATGTTTGCCCCTCTACCTCTTGTGCATGGCTAAACACCCAGGCCCTCTCTGGTTGGCCCACATTTGTCCTTTACCAGACCAAAATCCAATTACTCTTATCCTTGATTAATAGATGGAGAACGTTGGGCCGGTTGAACTCATATTCAGTAATTTAATAACTGAAAAGAGAAAGACGAACACCTTTGAAATATGGGTTGCGTATAAAATTTGAGTTGTTTATCACAATATGTCAAAACTAACGCTTGGAAATTTGCAACTTGCATTTAAACTCATGTAAACAGCTTAATCAAATGTTTTTTTCGTTAGAAAGTAAGCTGTCAAACTCCTCTTGGTGGATATATTAACTTGAACTTGACTTCTATATGAAAAAGCTATTACTTCTCACTGAAATCATTTGGCCAAGTTGTATTTTTTTTTTTTTCCAAACATTCCCTCTTGGTTTAAGCTCAACTGCAGTCTGTTTTTTTCCTGAGATTACTGGAGAAAAATATGAATCATGACCAAGTGAGGTTTTCTCCTTTTATAAATGGGAAAACAGAGACCAGCTGCTGTAATGTCAGCTGGAGACACTGGGAGAAAGACTGCAGACAGACACACACCATTACACCCAGGTGGCGAAACACACAGAGGCACTCGTATGCAAGCCAGTCCTGCGTTTATCCCCAGAGGCTGCTAAAGATGCTTCAGGGACTTGTTGATGATGCTCTCCCTAAGGAGAAAAGCAAGAGGGAATGAGAGAGTCAGAATCTTCAAATTTTATTCATGTGACAGAGACAGAAAGAGGATGTCTTTGTGAGTCAAATGAAAATGTCAGCATCCTTGTGTGGAGCTCGCTGTTGAACAACTTGAGAGAGAGAGAGCGAAAAAGAAGAAATGTCTCTCTCATAAGAGCTTTATTCTTCCACTTCCTTCCTCTGCTTCTGGGGTCAAGGCTGCTGCAACTCGGCCTCGACGCGTCAAAGTACTTCAAAGGTCTGCAGTGAGGAGAAAAAAAGAGAATGAGAAAACGAAATGGAAAAAAAAAAAGAAAATCTTGATTTCATAACATGGAAGTTTCTCCCAAGAAAGTAAACAGATCCTGACATGAAGTTCATTTTTCCCTCCAAAGTTTGTTGAGATGAGGAGGTTATTTTTAAAACTATTTTGGCCTAGAAAGCAGCTTCTTTTAAAATGTGCTTTTCTGAGTTTTAAAACCAGTACATAAATCCTGAAATGCTAAGCCAAATGATTAACCCCTGATGAAGGTTGAAGCTTGTGTGGTGGAGCTGATGGTGGTCAGTGTTGCTTTGTTGTTGACCAGTTGTGAGCACTGCATAGCTTATTTGCTATTTTCTTGGACCTGTTTGTGTCAGTGACGTGAGGAATATAGTTTTTAGACTGGACTCCCACAAAGCTTTGACCAGTAAGTGTAAGTCATGGTACGCAAATAAGAAAAAAAAAATTGGCTTTATTTTGACCAAATACACAGCACTGCACAGCAGTAGACACCAATTTAGCTTTGACACAAAACCTAGCAAAAATGTAAACGTGTTTTGAGAATTCCTGTCGAGTTGCAGACCAGCTTCAACGGTAAACAGAAACTTCAGCTTCCTGTTAAAGTTACTTGGAACATTACAGGAAAACCCTACATGTGATTCCTCCTCCTGGAGCATGATCCAGGGGTGCAACTAACATTTATTAGTTGAAGTTAGTTTTCATGTATTATCCTTACAGAAATGTTGTCTGTGGTGGCTGTCAAAAGACTGTCACAGTCAAAGACAGGCACAGTACAAAAAAAGTACAACAAAATGCTAGGGACATGTGCCTCATCTCATCAGTATTTGGTCAACAGAGCTATAATGGAAAGGTTCTCCTGGCACAGGAACAGCATCCATCCTGATGGTAACAACTGGTATTCACTATAAGGGGGGTGTGATACATCAGCCCTCACAAAGCAATTTGTTGTGATTTGTTGTTGTTGTAGACATATAAGCAATCTCCAATCCAAAGTTTATTATTTTTTTACTACAGACAGTGAGAAATATAAAGCAATGAGAGATCCATTATTTGTCGGTCCACCTGCTGGAATATGATGTGCTATTCAGGTAGACAATAATGATTACAGCACATCAATTGCTATTCCAGCGGCTTAGTCTGGTTTTGGATACGTGATTATTATTATTTTATCACATTGGTGTGTCTATTGTAAAACAGGAATCTTTTTGACAGTTCATAAGAATGGCATTTGTCTAAGGAGTAAATTGTTACTTTCGCAGAGCCAGATAGATGGCAGTAAAACATTTATTTTATGTAAATGGGATCAATTTTTACCCTCCTGCTGTTCAAAGACAACAAATATCCACATTGATTTCTCTGGGCTCCATTCATAGGAGCAGCAGCGAAAACCAAGAGAAAGCAAAAACAAACTGCAACACTTTGCCAGTGCAGAAGGTGCTTCGGTAAATAAATAAGCATAAATAAGCTTAAATGATTAGCAGAGGAATTGATTCCTTTAGACGGAGAACAATAAGTCAATGACCGTTTTCATGACAGCACAATTATTGACCATTTTCTGAGCACAGCTTTTTCTAATGTGAAGATTAAGTTGCTTCCCACATTCATACATCAGTATTTCATTGCTGGTCAATCACAATAAGCCAACAGAATCTCCGTGGACTCACTTTGGACCATTGTTTTTTACTTAATTGCGAGATTAATCAGTCATGCATTTGACATTTTCTTCCAGTGAACACTGTTACTGCTGCAGAGCTGTGATAAGCCATATCCCTACTGCTGAGCCACTTGAATACAGATGTTTTGTGGCAATCTGGCCGTCACAGTTTATGTGGCTATTATATGAGTTTTGATCGATCTTATTGTCAAAGAAACTATAATTACTATAATTCAAAAAGACCTTTCCCACTTATATATCTATATCTGTTTGTTCATATAATGCATGCAATGATTGCAGAATGAATGAATAGGAATGTCACATGCAGGACACAAATTTAAGATACAGAATGCCTATCATGCCCACATCCATCCAGCTCATTGTCCACCTCATTATTTAGTACCAATATCTAGCAGTAGTTTTTTTTTTATATTAAATTAACTATGCAAATATGATACCTGTGCTTGCATGGAAATGTGTTGTATTCAGTGGCTTTGCAGATTTAAAATGTGGCCCAGGTGCAGCCAAACACATGTGATCTTGCTGAGATGGAGAGAAACAGTGGGAAACTAAATCTCAGGGCACTTGTCCATGGCAACAACACCACATGAGCTACATGTGTCACCATCATGCAGCTTAGAATCGGTAGTAACTGCTCTTCCTGGTGGGACTTTGCATCTGCTGCGTGAGGTGTTTCAACATTATCAACATTGTTTATTCAGGGCACGAGGACGCGTTAAGATAAAGCCAATGCAATTCAGGCCGGAGTCCTCCGGCAGGGTCAGCGAAATGAAATGAAGTGAAATGAAACTTTTCCTCAGTATCACATTAAACACAAGTCTCAAACACTTTGCTGATTTTGTACACACTGATAATCCTCTCATCCCCTCCATCCCATTTCGAGCGTACCAGCCAAATGACCTCTGTTGAGAATATTGATTTGAATGGGAATGCCTGTTCGAGCATTTTTAAATCTGTGGGCTCACCATCCGTGGAAGAAAATAACACGCTGTTCTGTCGCTCGCTGTGAAAATGTCATTACACCAGCTGTCTCAGGCCCAATGCCCACCACAGCCACTCAGCTGGCTGCTGAAACTCACACAAAAACACTCCGATACTTACGCACACACACCCAGAATGATGCAGAGCTGCATCGTGGGAGGATTTCTAATAAGATGTTACGCTGATATTCCTGCTTTCTACAGAAAGTGGAGTCGTAATGATAAATATGTAATAATGTAATAATATGTATTTAGGCTCCAGTTGCGGTTGGAGAACTCAACATCTGCTCCTCATAGATAGAGATGTCTGGTCTATATAAACTATCACATCTGCCTAATATGACTAATGGATTAGATTAAGCTGGGATGATATGCATGTACTGCGTATATATATGTGTGTGTGTGTGTGTGTGTGTGTGTGTGTGTGTGTGTGTTTGTGGGACGGGATGGGAAGGGAAGGGAAGGCATGGGGTGAAGTAGAGAGAGTGCGAGATTGTGTTTGTAAGCATTTTTATTCCCCCAAGAGTGAGAGTCTCCATGCATGCATGTGCCATAAATCTGCATTAATTAGACGTGAGAAAAAAATCCAGCAGCCCAAAATTTGGCAGAGAAAATGTTATGTATGCATCAGGAAGGTGGAAAATGCCTCAAGTGATTCAGGGCATCTTTTACTTGTCATACCTACCACAACTTCCTGAGTGGATTCAGAGCATAATGCACGATTTTGTTTTACGAGACATATACATCAAGGACAGACTGAATATTCAGCTGTTTTTGGCAGAAAGGTTTTGCCTGACTAACACAGTTGAACATTGATTAAATATAAGGAGGGATTAAAACAAATTAGTTGGCAGGTTTGGTTGCCAGGCCATTATGAAAATAGCATTAACTATCCTTCCGATAATGCTTAATGTCACTCCAAAGAGAAGAAAACAGTCATCACACCTTTTGTTTTGTAATTAATGAAGGTTATTGACAAAATATGTCTAATTAAATGGCAGTCAGCCTGATTCAATTCAGCATGAAAGGTCACAACATCTTGGGATAGCGAATAATTAAAAGAAACATTCAACATTTGGGGTAATATAGATGTTTGCCCTCTGACCTGTGGTCAAATGAGAAGATCAGTTTCAATTTCTTCTTTGTTCTCTGGATGAAACTGGATGCCTTAAGCGTAACAGACACAATAGTACAAATAAACACAACATTAAAACTCTCTTTTAAGACAGCAAACAAGCATATTGCCCACAAACTGTCTTCCTTGACCACCTTTATCTTTTTTTATAATACAGCCAAATATGAGCAGCACAGATTCCATGTACTACCCCTCAGGGCTGCTCTGATCTGATGTCTGAAGCTCAAAGCGCAGTCTATATTATAGATCACTTTTCACTTTTCTTCTGTCACATTATGTAGAGTGGAGTCTAACAGAAAATATAGAGAGAAATGGAGTAGATGAGAGCATAATGGACCATGAACAAGACTTAATCTCACAACATCATGAGTCGATGTAGTGTATTTCCGTCCGGTCTGCTGAACCTCAAGCTTCCCTCTATGTCTTTATTTTATCTCGAGGCAAAGATTCCCCCGAGCGATTTAGGAATGACAGCATCTACAATCCCCAAAGCCGGGGGCCAGAGAGGTTTGCAAGGCTTTATGCATGATAGCTTTTGTTAGTCACTGTTACAGTACTAGTGTTTAAGGGGATGCCGTAGAGTTGTCAGATGCTGTGGGCCTGTTTTCTCCCAACCTATTTCTCTTTCATGGCTCTCCTCCATGTCATTGCTTGTAATCTTTTCTGTCACTCTCTGTTGACTTGATCCATGTTTTGAGGTCTTGCATCCTATTTTTCATAATGTCAGCCATCTTTTCTATTGGTGGTAACGGCATTGCAGTGAATGCATTAAATTCCTGAGATTCGGGAATCCATCATCAGAAACGACCTTAGAAATGTTTCTTAGAAAAAAAACATGAGCAGGAAGACGTTCATGCAGGTTTTGAACAAAGTAATTCATAAGGATTGCGATTTCATTCAAAATAGCAATTGGTATAAATGAAATCTTGGGATACAGGATAATCAAGAGAAACATTCCAACATCTTGCTTGCCCTCTGACCTGTGGTCAGATGAGAAAATCAATATCAATTCAGTCTGGACATGTTTATCCTAGAAGACACATGATACAATTTCAAAACTATATTGCATGCGTATTGCATGTTTGCATGTCGAAAGACATATTTTGCACTTCATTTCTTTGTATTCTTCCTCTTCTCACCCGATGTGATGCCTCAACTCAGAGTGCAGTACCTGCTGTAACCAGGTACCAATCTGATACCAGTCCTCCCCTTTCCCTCAACTTAGAATCTGTATGCCTTACTGCCTACAACAATTTTAGTTAAGTTGAAGTTAACACAAGGCTAGAGATTAGCGTTGCAAGACTAATACAGAAATACAGATTCTGATCCCAAACGTTTCTGTTATAGGATTTTCAAATGAGTATGTTTTTTTTAATTAACAGCAACACAGTAGAATTACCAAGATCTAGTCTAAATAATGGCTGCTTTAACAGAACTACTTGTCCTAATGCCTGTCAGAATATGATGAGGTGATGCAGCAGCGTTCTAGAGAACAGGACAAGAAAGCTGCTGCTAGGAGGAGACTTCAATCACTGTGTCCCTTGGCTATTGCAGGCATTATCCAAGCACAGGCAGGAATCTTGTCACTACTGGTGACGTTTATTGCTGTCACTTAATGTGGAAAAGTAATTTATGTCTGTCGAGGCTTCAGTTTGTGTACTGATGTTCAAACAATGGTATCATATTGATATTAGCTAAACATTGGATGGTAAAGGAAATCAGTGTTATTGCACATTTCTGAAGCACAAAATCTGAGTTGGGGGTATGTCATTTTTGACTGTGACATTGACAAAAAGTGGTGATTACTGTGGATCAGTCATTTCATGATCAATATCTGATCCACATAATAGAGTTAGGATTTGAACCTGCATATCGAATGTACATATGTTGCACTCTCACCCAAACTCTTGTAAACAGATAAAGTTCCTGGTTCAAATTCTACCTGCTGTAGGTACATAAATTAACAGTGTCACAGAAACAAAATACTGAAGGAAACTGTTGTAAAAACATGACATCCTTCAGTTGCACACATTTGTATGCTGTCTGTACTCATGTACAGACTGAAAATCCAAGTCCCTGAGGAAGCCGCGCTGGCAGGATAACAGTGATTATGTTATGAAATATTTGCATTTATGGAATCTAAATATAAATGCTGCAAATACAGCTGCTTGCTGTGGCTAATGGGTTTCAAGAGATGAAGAGAGATGCAGGTCACAGGGCCACCCCTCCCCTCATGCAGACTCCTCTCCTTTTCTTGCCCCAATTATCCAAGTGTGGTCTGGCATAATGACTTATCACCAAGTCTGTAGAGAAGGAGGGTGTATGCAGAACAGGGGGGTGTGACAGAGAGGGAGAGAGAGAGAGAGAGAGGGTGATGAGGTATAAATGATCTCTGTAACACGGCTGTGTTGCTTGTTCCCCATTCCACCTCTCACCTACTTTCCTCATCCTATGTGCCTGTAGACTCAGTGGGGGGTTTATATGTGCTGCTTGAGGTCTGTGTTTGCTCTTTGAGATGTAACATATCCATAGACTAGTTAAATCGCAGGAGCAGCCATCAGTGCTTCCTCAGATCCAATGTGAAAGCTAAGCCCTGCCCTGGTTTTGCCCCTGTGTGATCCTGTCTTCCCTTTTTGCCCTCTAGGCTTCGGGTGCACACCAGACCCTGACTCCTATCTCATATTTTTATCCTCAGCCTTGTTCTACTGCTTGTCATCTTGCCGTATTGTCTCTGATTTGTCTTATTTCTCCTTCTTGCCTATATCTTGCTCTGCGCCTTTCTACCTGCTTTGTATCATCTTACAGAATCGGAAAACCATGCTTGAATATTCCACGTTCAAAGACGCTGTCAGTGACTTTGTTCAATGTTTGTCTTCCAAATGGAGGCAGCAGAAATAATATTTCCGCATTTAATCGGCTGAGCAAAAGCAGGTCACGACTCTGATGAATGAAGTCATTGGTGTGAAAATAACATATCGGTACTAGGTTGAAGACATATAGTCTTAAAGCTCACACACACAGACACATGCTCACATACCTCTAGGCCATGCTTTAACTCCTTGTCTCCTGTGGATTACTGCCATTTGTTGGCTAAGTGCTCCTTTGTTCAGCAGCAATTAATTTTGAAAAGGGATCAATTGAATTATTTGGTGCCCCACTGCAGGCAGAGTGAACACATACCTCTAATGGTCATGACTGTCCAAAAGCCCTGTGGGGAAATTAAACTTTCTTTTGAGGTAGAGATTCCTATTACAGTGTTTTGACTGATTGTCTAGTTTGGTTTGTTCTGTGTGAATTAAAATAGCCCAAAAGAGCATTCTATCAAAATATCTTTTCTTCTTTGTTAAAAAAGTAGTAGTAATTGAATTGGTAAAAGTTTTAAGCATCGGTGATACAAGACAAGAATACATTTTCAAAATTGATGCAAAGTTGATCCTAAAATTTAGTTCCTAGTGTTGCTCAAGTTCCATGAAATGATTGATCTTACAAGAGTACATGTCTTGTTTGGACCCTCAATATTGCTAAAATCGCACAACCCCAGTTTGTACTACTGACCTCTCTATAACGGTGACGCCACCAGTTTTACACATTAAAGTGTATGATCTGATAAATTGCCTCCAGTGATGTCACACAGTTGCTTAGTTGCACTGTGGGTTATTTTTTATGCTTTAGTGGCTACCTGGTGATTGACAGACTACTACTATGGCTTGTCCTTACATACTCAGTCAGATCCAATCAAGATATCTTGCCCAGATCTGGCCTTTATTCCAGATATATTCCAGATATGGTCACTTCTGGCTCCAAAAACACACCATGGCGACAACTGTGATGCCAAACAACCTTCAAATTGGTCGTCCACAAACCAGTGGGGTGACATCATGGTTGGTTTACAATACTTGCACTTTAGATTGTTAAGCACATATATAAAACAGTAAACGCATATCTGCAGCTTGTGGTAGTATTAGTATTATTAGGTAGAGCCCCAGACACAGTAAACATTTCACACGTATGATGTCATTTTCAATATTACGTGGCGCTTAAGGTTGTTATTTGAGCACCACATGCCCATTAAACTAGCCTTAAACACTCTACTCTCACCTGTCAAACACACACAATGAAGGCTGCTGAGTTGTGTCAGCAACAAAACTGGTTTCAGAATGCGGAGAGTGAAAGCTATTAAACTAAAGATGCGCTTCATGTATAGATGACATAATGGTTATAATATATGACATAGAGATGACATAATGGTCTCAGCTGAAGAGGCAAGTTTAAAGGCTGTACAGTGGTGCATTTGTTCAGTGCACTGACGGTTGTTATATCAGCAGCAATATATTACAGACACATTATAACAGTGGCTGTAAAGTTGCAGTGTTTGTAAAGCTGGCATCTACCTTCCCATAGGCAGGCTGTGAAGATTTGGGGAGTAATATCCAAGTGTTTATAGATGTGACAATAGTGCTCCTGGCCGCTTAACAGCAGTACTTATTGGGTGCCTGCACGTTACCATCTTGAAAGAATAGCTCTTTAGAAACGCGTTAAAGAGAGCTGTCACTCTGAGATGGAGGTGGACAAGATGGAGCTGGACGCAGTGTCGCGGTAATAATGATGAACGATGCACCTAAACTGGCCTTTCAGTCTCTATTATTGCACACACCCAACAGCGTCTGGATATTTCAACATGAGGGATCTCACTTAGCCCTTGCTATCTGATGTGATGATATTCAAGGTGTCAGTCTGCACTCATCCATGCATGGATTAATTTATTCGCTGAACGGCTGCGTTAAGATATTAGCATATATTTCTCCTGCTGTGTGGCCATGAAGAAGAGCTTTTAGTCATGGTCCAGACATGGTGACGGTCCATGCCTAAAAGTGTTTGTTGGACCGAGCTACAAATCCCATGTATCTCATGCTGCTTCTGATGCGTTAAAGTCTTGAAACTTGGGTGTATTTGTGCTTTATTTTTAGATGAATTGTTGTTTTTTCACTATTCCAAGATGCAATGTAAGCTTTGTGAATCACATTGCTAAATCTTTATTACACATTGATGCTGCTGGATAAAATGTGTTTCCTTTTGAGATATTAAGAATCTATGCATTTAGTTTAACATTCTTTTATGCAATTATGTATATGCATAAACAGATGGTTGGTTCCCCACTTTTGTTTGATATCTAGTTAATAAGGGAGGGTGAATTACTCTTTCAGTGCTGATTCAGAGGTACTGTATCCCCTAACGTCACTAATCCTACCTCTGATTATCATATCCACCATTATCATAGTTTGCACAGTGTCCCCTGCCACCCAGACGGTTGGGGGCTCAAACCTGCTGTTGCCCCACTGTTTGAATTTTGCACGTTCTCCCATTATCTCACCATTTTCTTTCATGCATGACTAACAACATGTTTGTAAGTTAGCCCATATGGTTTACTGGCTTCCTGTCCAGGGAGCGCCACGTCCCTTACTCTATACATTCTAGGAGAGGCTCCAGATGCCTGTAGCCCTAAACCGATGGTTGGTGTAGAAGATGAATCACGAATAAATAAATAGGGATCATTTTGATCTGTTAGAGAGAGATTTGTAAACTTCCATCAACTTTTAAACTTGAGTTGAGCAATCTAGTTCTCAAACTTTGGAGTTGTTAAAGGATTCCATTATTATACATATAATTTTTTTTTTTTTTTGCAGAGAGTTGAATAAGCAGCCAGTTGGCTTAGCTCGAAGGCTGGAAGCAGTGGGAAATGGGTAGATATCCAACACAAACTGTTTTAACAACTAACTAGGGTCAGTCAGTGTTTGCAGATACCCTTCAAAGTGCTTCAGCTCTTCTCTAAACTAGAATTGCACTCAGTAGAATGCATACCTGCAGCCAAGGTCTAAGAGTCCCCTTAAATTCAGTCAAGTCTTATCCAATATCCAATGTATAGCCCTGTATTACTCTTACTCTTACCCACTCATAATTGCTTAGTAATAATTCAAGCCCACCAGATGTGAGCTACTTAAATACACCTGACTTCTTTTCCATCAAGATTCATGCTTTACTTCTTGAGAAATTAACAGAATTGTTGAAAATCTTGTAACGTTAAAAAAAGAGAGAGAAAACAAGTCGTGCATCCCTCCTTTTATCTGAATCCAACAGTCAATGGGAAATCTGTTCGGTAGTTTTTGTCTTATCCTGCTGACACATCTACAAACAAACAAATGGACACGGTGAAATTATAGCTGTCTTGACAGAGGTAATTATGTCAGTCAAGTTAAGATGAAAATCATTACACAATCCCTGCAGGTTTATGCTTAGTGAGTGTGTTCTTATTCCCCGAGGGGCCCACTGCACTTGATCTCTGACAACAAAAACCCTGAAGTGTCTTCCCTTGTGTGCAAATGTGGTGAATCATGCACCACACCAAGGCAGCAGAAGTCACTGGAAATTAGCCCTGCTAATCAGCCATCGTGGCTCCTCATTTACCCCTGACATCTCAGCCTTGCAGAATTCTGGCTGTCAGAGTCTTTTCTGCTTGGGTGGAAGTTGATAAAATTATCATCCCTTTTTTCCATCCACATACACCTCAACCTCATCCCCTTTTCTGGTGACAGCATTGACTCATGGCTTTCTTGCTTCACCCCTCTTTTAGCAGTGACAGCTTTTTTGGGTGCGCTATTTCAAGCTAGATATGAACCTTCCAGGCTTTCCAGCTGAATTTTGGCATTGTCATCCCATCGTGTTCATATGCTGCATTTCCATCACTATGGATGCTTCAAAAAAGGCTGCATGACCCTGTGACCTGTCAACCCCCCGCCCCCCCACTCAACAGGCACAACTTATCTGAATTTTTTTAAATGTGTTATTTCTGAAGTCGACTTTTTGAGAAACAGGCTTTCATCTCCTTATACTAGAAATTCTTCCTAGCTGGTGGCTTTTCCCAGGCCTTGCGAGACAAGGATCTGTAAACAGTGCAAGAGCAGCTGAAGTGGTGGGCAGTCCTGCTGGTCAATGGGCAGACCACAATGACTCTGGCACACAGGATGGTGGAGGGTTCCTTTCTTTCTCTCTGCCCTGAATGTCTTTCTTGCGTTCTCATTATACTCTGTCTCTCTCTACTTTTTGCTCCTCTCTCCTCCTCCTCCTCCTCCTCCCCCTCCTCCTTCCTCCCTTTTAACGGGGAATGAAGGCTTATGAAGGCAATGACCCCAATACCAGTTCGCCAGGGATGAAGAGATGAATGGCAGCAAATGGAACACAAAGACCTCCCTGCCCCGCTGAAACCACACACTGTAGCACACAGGATCAACTTCCAGACAATACATGCTTACATCTCCAAGCACACCTGTGGTCCTCTTTTAAAAGCATGCATGTTTGCATGGGCCTTTGCTCACATTTTTAGTTTAGTTTATTTTCCAGCCACAGCGTTAATGCGACCGGATCACCACATGCGTAACTCAGTTTGTTGCAGATGCAGGAAACACAAAAAGCTTTTCTACATCATATGCAGCAAACAAATCTAAATCCAGAGTATCCGAGCTCATTGGTCGTCAACATGCAGCGTAACAATGTTAATTACACCCATGATCGGACACTTTCATACACTTTTCATATACTAATAGACTTCATATATATATAATTTCATACACAATACTACTTGCACATGCATATCAGAAGCCACAGTCCCACATTTGCTTTAATCTCACTCCCACTTGCACACACTGAGAATGAGCGTGGGTGGTGGTGTGATTCCTGAAAAGATCAAAGCGTGCCATGCGAGTTCTGAGAAATGCAGGAAAAAAAATCTAATTCTCAATTTAGCAACAAAGGTCCAGGGAATTAGCTGTAAAGAGCTCTTGCTCTGACCTTCGACGTTGGACTTGGCAGTGAGAGTGATTAGACTAACTTCTTATTTTTAGTGATTGAGCTAAAATAACTGACAGATCTGAAGAAAACACACAGGCGAAAAATACAGTATTTGGACTTTGGAGTTTGGCTGCTTAAAAATTACTTTTGCACAGTAGAGTCATTGTTATCCACAGTATGTGTGACTGCTGTCTTTTTGACTCAAAGAAACACGCATGCACACACACATGCACACACGCATGCACACATACACACACGCACACACGCACGCACACACACACACGCACACACGCACACACACACACACGCACGCACGCACACGCACACACACACACACACACACACACACACACACACACACACACACACACACACACACACACACCATGAGCTGCAGTAATGAAATCCTTTACTGTCACAGGGGCTTAGACCTGTTTCAGACGGTTTCCTTTTATATTCCCCTTTAATAAAAACAGGATTACTGCATCTTGGCCACAGCATAGAGCTATGATATAGAGGCATGGCACTGACAGACAGTTACATATGGAACTGATCCCCCACTCTTTGGGACAAACCTCCAGAATGAGAGAAAAACTCCGGGGTATTGATTTGGCCATTTTACAGTCAGCCTTTAAATGGGCCTCCTTCTATTTCTAATTTCTGTTTTCTCCAAGTGAAAGGGTTTTCAGTTTTTATGATGATCCAAGGAGCCTGAAATGAGTATTTAAATTGTCACCTAAAACTAAAACCTAACCTAATACAGTGAACACTGATACTAGGTAAAAAAAAAGTAGAGCTTGTCCTTAATGCAAAAAGAGAGCAGTCATTTTTTAAACTTGATTGCAGTCTATATAAAAGAGTACTCCAGTTATTTTACATGACGAGCGTCGATTCACCAGTCAAAGAGACGAACGACTATGTAGCCTGTGAAAAGTTGTGGATGATAATTTTTTGGACTGGTGAGGTGCAGTGGAGGCGAGATGTGTGAGATCCAAATTTTCTTTTGCTGGATCCATTCTGGAGACCAGTGTCAAGATGTTTAGGCCTCTTCTGTATTAATTAATATCTTGCATGTTTTCCAGCCTCATTGGAATGCAGTACTAGATCTCTGCAGCTCCCTGTAAATGTTGTATTCATTTTTTTTAATTTGAAAGTTACTGTTAAGTCTGGATGCAGGATATCTTTCAGGAATGGCAACTGAATTTGATGAATATTAGATATCTTGATGTTTGTTGCATAAGGCATATTGTACAGCGATGCAGTCTAGATCTAGCTGTCACAGTAGCAACTTGCAGGCTGTCAGGATGATTGAAGACCTCGACACACATTGTAAACCTGCTATTATTGGGGCATGCACTATGTCAGAAACCATTTTTGAACATATTCAGAATGGATCGTTAATGAAGACATCCTGAATAATAACTGCCTATATGTAAATGTAAATGATTTTGTCTTGCACATAAAATCACAATCCCCGAAGCCCAATTTACATAAGCAATTTTCCTTGTATCATCACAGTGGTGAATTGAGGCCATTTCCGTAGAGACTTATGTCATTATACATACACATGTGTCACGCTGTGAAAACATTAGCATTTTAGGAAACAAATGTGGAACAAAACAACAAGTACACGGTTTGTTTTGTTTTATGAAACTGTGAGGAATAACTTTAAGGTTACCTTCTACTCAGTGTCATTTTGTGTCCTTACCAATAAAAGGCCATCGTGCAATGCATTATTCATCTCAGCTATACACAGCAGTTATGAAATTCATTGTAATATCAACTCCAGGTAAATTCATTATTGATGATATTTAATGATGTTGAATTAGCATATGGGAAAGACTTGTGCCATGCCTTGAGCACTCTGCCTTGCATAACATTGGAATATTTTTTTGCCAGACGCCCCCTGTGTTGTAATGAGGAATGTGTTTATGCACTTTCATTTCCACTAGAGTAAAGTAAAGTGCCCGTAGGCAGAGGCAGTGCACTGAGAGAATGCTCACTTGGATATGCAGGCACTGTCGTTGAGTGTGTGTATGTGTGTATGTGTGTTTGTATTGTCTCAGTTAATTGTCTGTGTTCATTTAGGTTTCTGTAGTTAGTTAGATTCCCCAGTTAGTACACGCATATGTATATTGCATGATAACGTGTTTCATAATATTAGAGCATTTCTTTTACCACTTACATTTATGTTTTGTGTCAGTGGACTCCAGCCTGTATGATGTAAAGGGTTCTACTGGCAGAATGTGACTATTCATCATCTAACTATGAAGCAAGGAATCTCAGTCCCTATGTCTGGACAGACAGACAGACAGACAGATAGACAGACGGACAGAGATCCCTGAGATATCTCAAGAACTATTTATCCAATCTACTTCTCACTTGGCATAAACAGAATGCTTAAACTGATTAGAAGTTGGTGGTTAAAGCTCAAAGGTCACTGTAACCTCACATTTGTCCATCCCATTCTTGTGAAATGTGATATTCAGTGATCAGCTGGTCAGAGTTCTTCAAATTTGCAATGAAACATTTAGCTAAAATGAGCTTCAGGTAACTGTCATTGCACCGTGTGAAGATGCTCTCTCTATCCTCTGTACTAAAACTGGGAAGCTGGTTATTCTAGTATTCTTTGCTTTATCCTCTCAGTACTTGCTGTCCCAGTGACCTAATTCCTAAACAGTGAATTAAAATTTTAAGTTTTGCTCATCTTATTTTAAGAGTGTTCTTTGGTGAGATATTACACATGTGTGTTTTTGTTTCTGTGCAGAGGTCATCCTACTATTATTTTTCATGTGTGAGCTTACATGCAAGCTTGCAGTTGTACACCTGATGTTTGTTCTTGACAGATGCTGGTATATTTACAGTTAGATTATTTATTTTTGTTACAGTAGTATTTACTCCCGATCTTGGTGCTGCTATTCTTGTCTCGCCAAGTCTGACATGCTTTCTGTTATTTGCTGTAATCTTTCCAGAGGAATCGGAGGATAGGAGATGAGAGCCATCTCCTTGTTTGCATGTCGCCCCTCTGCTCATCTTTTGTTCTCCTCTCTGCTTTGTAGAGCAGGAACGGAGACACGGAGGTGTACAGTAAAAATCTGGCAGAGAGGAAATGAGGAAACATTATCAACTACTGATCTTGATACAGCACAAATTGGGTTCGCAAAGATACCTGTAATATACCACCTCTTTCTCGGCTGTTTCCCCCTCACCCCCCATCCATGCCTCCTCTGCCTTTTGTAGTGAATCTCTTGTCATCTCTCTTCTCCCACCTCATCCCTTTCCCTCTTTTTTCCTGCTGTCCGACTGCTTCTCTTCTTCTCCTTTCTCCTCTGAGACACCCATAAACAGAGAGCATGTATCGCTGTCGCTGCTTATTTCTTCACCCACCAATATAGCACGCTGACGGGTCATCCGTTTCCCTGCCAGATAATGTTGTCTTTGTTCATTTCTACCTGCAAGAGGACATGTATATTACGAGCTGGCTTCTTTTTCTGCATGCTTGATGTTTGAAATGGTGCCACATCATCGTTCTTAATGAGGTGAGAAAGACAGGTAGCCTTGGAATTAAGATGGATGAATAGCCAGAACCAAGCTAAAGAGGGATAGAATGACAAATGCTTTGTGTGTTTACTGTACGTATATCTTGAGCATACCCTGCAAACATTTTCAGTAGAGCACCAAGCAGCTTGCAAACTTGACAAAACATTAGCACACATTCATAGAAGCAAAATGACAAATATAGCATCCATTTCCAAAGTTATAATCAGATTCTTGTCTGTGAGAAAACATCTCAGACAGACATGTTTTTCTTGGACTTGTGCACCTCCACTGCTGTCTGCCAAATGCTTTTTAGGTAATTTTCCATGCCTGTTCCTCAGATTTACTCACTTATATCTACTAGTTCACTTAATCTTGTAATACTGTCAATGAAATTAAAAAGCATCCCTTGGATATTGCAGTATTGTAACAACAATTATTGCATTTTTTTCAGAAGGGGTGGGCAATCTGGCCAAAAACAGTATAATGTTCTATTTTAGATATTGTGAATCACAATTCAGTCATGTTTTTTTTGCTATTTTTGCTTTTTTCCCCTTGCTGCTATAAATATTGCAAATGTCCCCGTTAACTTATCTTTTATGGTGGATAGTCTGACTTGGAGAAATTCATTGGCTAATTAATTTTTCTCTTGTCCACGCATGCTAGCTACAGCTTACATTGCATTATTTACAATATGCCACACAAGCAGGATAATTTGGTAATTTGGAAGGTAGTTTGTCTTATCAGCATATAGTTACATATTTATATTACATTATATTATATTATATTATAGTTGGCTACATCAATTTTTTGGTGATGTCACAGATCTGCTACTCAGTGAGGTTATTTGAAGTTTGGAAACAGAAGTTAGAGAGCATCTCTATGTATTGCCTGTAGATAGATGATTGCAGACGCCTTCATGATCGATTGCATCTGAAATCCTCAGTGCCCATCTCTAGTTTACACGATTAAATGGTGTTGGATGATGATGAGTCCTGAGATTGAATCAAAACAGAAAAGTAGCTGGCAGGATTATTGTCTGTGGAGTTGTCAGTGTGGCCTCCTTCATATCATACAGGTCATTTCATCCAGTGTTGCGTGAGAAATATTTTTATGTGCATCCTCAAAGTTGCCTAAAGAGATTTCTCACTATGTGGTGAAGGCTCTGCCATTGCCAGTAGGTATATTTCTGTATAACACAAGTGAGAAGGCTTTTGTGGTGACTGTAGTAGATGCAAACACTCTTTTGCTGACATTGATCTCTGCTGACGGGCACCACAATGCCAAGGCAAGGTCACGCCAGCTCTCTGTCCTGCCGTCAGCCTCCTGGGCATGCAGAGTTCAAAGGCTTCTCCGCCTGTCTGTC
The DNA here is from genome assembly GCA_030272975.1 of Sparidentex hasta. NCBI lineage: Eukaryota > Metazoa > Chordata > Actinopteri > Spariformes > Sparidae > Sparidentex > Sparidentex hasta. The sequence continues at coordinate 30,102 of JARJLU010014869.1, forward strand.
TCTCTTTCGCTGGCTTTCATTCCACTCCCCATCTCTTCTTTTTCTGTCACTTTCTGGTACAAATTTAAAAAAAAGCACAGATATTATATCTTCCATATTGTTTTTGATAATCGGATTGGAGTGCTGGATGAGCTGGTGATTAAATGCTGACTAGCTCTGTTAGGACCTGTGGCAGAAACCAGGCTAATGACTAAGCTTTAAACGGCTTGATTTATCTACACTGTAGAAATCATTCTATTCTAAATTCTTCAATCTGAATCTATTCCAGGTTATGTTTTTACTGGAAGAGGGATGACGATGACTCGCAACAAGTCCTGAGGGACCTAGTGGCCTACTAACGGCTGCCTACGCACACACACGCATTTAGAAGCTTGCGTATCCAAGCACACTCCTGCAAAAAAAGAGGCTTTCTCTTACTCTAATATATCACACAGTTGTTCTGACCTTAATCTGGTTGCTGCTGGCTGCTGCGTGTCACAACACCTTTTTTTCCATATACTTACACGAAAAAGGGTTTGAATTTATATTTGACGTAGAAGCTCTTTAATTACTATCTTTTTGCATAAAAATGTAAAACAGTGTACATCTTTTTGTGGATGTGTGCGTCGGTGATTTTGGCATGGTATTACATGTAGGCTCAGAAATTTAGTGCTTTCAGTTTCACTCAAAAATGCCCTTAAACTAAGACCTCTAGTCGCATCCAGACTGCTGTGAGGCTCAAGAACCGTCTAAATATCGCATTAAAGGAAATAATTGAGGAATTATCCCATAATGTACCTTGTCACAGGAAGGGGAAGGGGGATTTGTATTATACATCTAATCTCTTTGCCTCTGAAATAATTGGACTTCCGCCTTGACATCATCCCATCAGAGATGTAGGGAGATTACCGTTGACTGTCGACATGGATGGGAAGTGAATGAGGGATTGTGAGGAACACAGGGAATCTTCTAACAAGGCACAAGGATGGACAGAGAGATTAGTTTTTGACTACAGAAATCTATTGAGCCCTTAAACCTTTACTCTAACTCCAGTTTAAAGGGAAAGCTTCAGAATTGTAGACTTTGGTTTTCCTATGCCACATCTGTGTGTGTGTCTATGTGTGTGTATATATATAAAAAATGTAAATGATTAATAAATCTTATTTTATTTTATCGTATTTTTTTATTTTTTATTTTTTTTTATTTCAATACACATGTGAATAAAAGCCCTATACATTAAATCTGAACATTACGGATCATTAAGAAATGTCCTACTCTCATGGTGATCACAAGGAAACATAGTAGACAATTGAAGTTTTTGGACTTATTGATGTAAAAAAAGGCAGAAAGTTTAACTTTCTCATTGACTGGACATAGATTGCAGAAAGAGAATTTCTCAGGTACTCTAGACTTTGATGAAATTTGATTGCCCAGGTATATAGGAGTAATGTGTTCTACTTCTGACTGCTCTGAAATTGCCTCTTGGCTCCCTCAGTACCGTTGGCAAAAGTAGTTAGAGGCACCTAAGGACAACTTTTTAAAAGAGTGCAAAACCTTATTTACACCTTAATTGCATAGAGCATAGCAAGGCAATTCTCTAAACGGCTCTTTGGTGTATTTAATCCTAGTGCAATATAGAAGAAATGTATTTTCTATTTGCTCTGGGATGTCAGATTCAGATGACAATAAGTCCCAGTAATTCTGGAAAATTGTCACCATTTCCTTCTCTTTTAAAGGCACAGTTGCCACACTTTGACTGACAGCTCTGCATGTTAAATAGTGTCTGATGTTAGTGAGCGTCAGTCCCATCCATCCATTGATTAGTTTCTAGATTACAGTTTGGGGTACTGAAGAAAATCATCACACTGAAGTGATCTAACCTTGGCTTGCACCTTTTTTGTATCTTTCCTGTCCAAAAAGTTCAAATGTCTTTGGTGGACAGTTGGATTGTAATGAAAGCTGTAAATGGGCTTGGAATTGCCTTTCAGATCAGCGATGATCTCTTTAGCCTAGACGGAGATCATCAGACAGCAGAATGCCACCTATTAAATGGTGAAAGATGGAGAGTAACATGGCACTGGATGGAGGAGGGGAGGGTGAGGAGAAGGTGGAGGCTAGTGCATACCCCCCCACTCACACACATACAGTTTAGTACAGAGGGAGGAGAAGCTGTTATGGTGGGCTTCCATCCATCCCCTTCCTGTTACTGGCAAGAACAAGAGGCATCACACACACACACACACACACACACACACACACACACACACACACACACACACACACACACACACACACACACACACACACACATGCCCCCTGATAACCCCTCGTCTCTGTAAATCTGCTCACATACAGATTGGACTCCTGAGTCTGGTTCCTGGCTTCACTTACTGTGCAAATTGAAGCCTTCAGGAATCTCATTGTAACTGGCTGAAATGACTTCGACACGAAATGTGTCTGTGTGCACACACGTGCGTGTGTGTGTGTGATGTGCCTCCATGTGCAATATGTGGATCGTGTAGGAGGAAGGCATGGGATGCTAACTTCCTGTTGCCCCGTTGGATTTCCATACTCTGAGCATATGGAGGTTTTTGCCCCTCGTACGTCTTGCCCACCCAGACTCGTTCACATGATGCAGAGCTGCTGTAGCAAATACTGTTTGCGAACAAAAACTTACCGGAAAGCATTAAATTGTTCACAGTTTGGTTGGGAAACATCAAGAAAAGCAATGATCATTGTTTAATTATATAACAGTTTGATATCAAGTGGCTTAAATGTCCTGCTGCCCAACACTCGGTGATACATGACATAAATGTGACGGCACACTGTGTGATATGATCCAGCCTCATTCAGTCATGAATATCGGCACAGTATAGTCGACTGCCAAAGCGCTTCTCAGGAATGATTTCTCCACTGGTGAGCTCACGCTAATCTCACTCCGCGGGCGAACAAAGCACACAGAACAACCAAGGACGGGACACTTAACAGCGGCTATTAAATCACCACCAGGAAGGGTATTACGGCAGAGTACAGTGTAACTGCCGCTGGAGTGTCCCGGTGTCTGAGCAGGTTAAAGCACATGCTGTGTGCTCATTATAGCATGAATTTAAATGATAATGAGATCTTTTTAACTAATATAGACCTGCTTTTGAAAGGAGAAGCTGAAACTGTCAGCTAATTTCGAATATAACTTAAATTGTACCTTATTGTCCATAAGAAAAGAACATTTCTCAAAATTTAACAATTCACTCCATTCCTCATGATTTTATTGTACAGAAGCTGAGGAAGCAACTGGACCCATCATTTGAAAATACAATTCTGCATTTAAAACCCATTTTGATGGGTAGGCAGGGGGAATGAACACAGTTCTCTTGTAAAAACCACTTTATTGAAGGTTTTCCCACAACTTGTCAATCTCATTTGTACAACCAAAACTGCACAGTTTACGTTGATGTGTTTGGTCATGTTGAACATACTTAATTGTTTTGTGGCCTGGAAAAGTATGTCCCTTTTTTGTTTTTTGACACCCATTACTGTTTTCGCATCCTCTGCATTTTTTGCATTACCTTTCTCAAGGTCACATCGAATGTAGGTCTACGGTAAAATGTTTTGTGTAAAGTGGTTGTAAAACAAAAAGTGGTTACAGGAACTGTTATTGGTCCTTTACCGGTGGAATTGAGTGGAAAGAACAACCGTTTCTCAGGTTAAGTGATCCGATCTCACTGCGCTTCACCCTTGTGGACGGAGACGATTTTCACGGAGGAAAGCTGGATGTGTTGCCGCTTCAATCAATAAGCCATTAGCAACCAAAGAAGCAGACGCTGTCAACGTTTGTCCTGGACCCTTCACCCTCACCCCTGCCCGTCAGGCTTTCATTTTGTTAATTCTCTCACCTCTTTTGTAGATGTGTCCTGGACCTAGACAGGTTGAACTTAGCAGCAGAGCCTCCTCGGAGCTTTGTTCGGGATGTGCCTTCATCGATGCGTTTTTGCAAACATAGCACTGAGTCGTGAAATGAGATTTCTCTGCTATCATTACCGGGCCGAGAAAGAAAGCCACATCTCACTCTGAGTGAATGCATCGCTGCTCTTCCCCTTCGCCTCTTCTCAGCGCAAGCATGTCTAACCATCACTAAGACGGATCGATAGAGCTGAGCTCCGTAAGCTGCCTGCCGCCAATACAGGAAATACTGTATACTGTAATGAGATGGGGATATTAAGCAGTTAAAGAGGACGGTTTTAGCTAAGCGGGAGTACGACATGATTTGCGTGAAGAAAAAAAAAAAAAAAGCTTTGTTTGCATAAGTTTTACAGCAAGAGAGCGTGTGATCTCCTTCAGGGCCAGAAGGTAGAATAAAGGCATGACAGACTGTATCTCTCCTTCCTGTGAAAATGTTCTGTGAGCTGTGGGTTCATGAGATTTCTGCTGATCTGGCAGTGTAGCCGGAATGATATTGAGCTCCATTGTTTCCGCACTGTGTGATTGATTCTTCTTTCTCTCAAAAAAATACGTTCAATGAGATCGCGGGATTTCCTAGAAACAAAGAAATCCGTTTTCTAGCAATTTCTTCAATTTATGCATTGTTTTCACACTGCACTGGGTTGAACTTTTCTTTGGTTTTATTGCTTGTATTTTCAGTCATTGAGTGCAGGGTGATGTTAGAGATATTTTTTTCACTTGTTAGGCGGTATTGAAAAGTTATAAATGATTCTGTTGGATCCCCACATGAAACAGTGAAAAAACATTGTTTTCTGCTATGGGTGGAAATTCTTTTGAAGCCAAATCTCAATCAATTGAACATCACATCAGAGCATCAGCAAAGATCTTTGAACATATCACCCTCACCTTGCTTGTCTTTTCTGAAGAGGATGAAAGTGCATGAAAAAAATGTTTTTTTGGATAATTTAGCAGTGCTCCCCATATACCCATATATTTGCCAAAGGGCATGTTTTGACATCAAAGGGCCAGCTGTCAGCCTTGAAGGGTTTAAAGTGATGGCAGATGACTGCGAATTGAATGACTTCCAAGACCTGATCAAAGATTGACTCTAACGTTTGGGAGACAGTCTGGCACTTTTCTGACAATCCAAGGTCTATAAAGGCCGTGCAGTCCTCTTTAACAATAAAAATAACATGTTATTCTTCGAATGAATACAAGCATTGAAGGAGGCATCTGTAAAATCTTGTGTGATAAACACGTCTAATGAAGGCCATATTTTGGGCTCATTCTGTATCTGTTTTTCTATTTTGCATAGCTAAAAGGAAGAAAAAAAAAAAAAGAATTGTGTTCATCTCTGTCCAGCCCCTTCAGGTGTTTGCATTTTGACAGAATTCATACTGTCTTGGCTGCGATAGAGGTCGGTGCAGCCATTGCCAATGCGGTGCCAGACGCTTCCTGTTGCTCCTGCAGAATAACAGGCTGTGGTGCCAAGCCAGGCTATGCCATGCTGTTCCCCCTGACCTGTTAGACTCCCCTGGGCTCCCAGTCTTTTTGCCTGAGGATGATCACCCATGGTGGATCAGTCTTTGTGTAATTAACAGCGGCTTTGGAGCTTTTTGGAAAGGTTGATTCTTTTTGGTTTTTCAGGGGTTTTATATGAATTTGGCTTTCAAAGGGTTAGCAGTGGAAAAACAGGTTTTGGTAGGGCTAAATGTCTGCACCATTTGCCGTAAGCTGTGTCATTTGACTCCAACAAGCTTTAGATTTAAATGCTGGACATAGGCTTGTTTACACGAGTATCAGAGCACGGCTTTTGAAAGTCACGTTTCAAATGACTGATGCACTCAGAATAAATTGCACTTGTTTGCTCTCTGGAAGTGATAATGATGATGAGACATGACATTACTTAACATTCGTTTGGGTAATGCCTTTGGCAAAAGCAACGCAAGTGCATATTACATTTAAACACAAGAACAAGAGCCAGATATCAAAGATTCAAAGCTTCCAGACAAAGAACAAAAAGAGGGCTTACACTACAAGTGCTTAGAGCTGATATAAACTGTTTACATGGTAACAAAATCTTACCAGCAAAGTGGCACTTTAGATGCTTAACAAACCCTTGGTGAATTCCTATTGTTATTCATACTCCTCTTTCATGTAATTGTATAGCCAGACAGTTTGACTGAAATCACTTCTGACACCTGGGCAAAGCTCCTGATGAGGTAATATTCAGTAATACGTTCACTTGCACTCATAGAGCAAGGCTGGAAATTGTCATCAGTAGCATTATAAATACCTTTTCCAGAAGACAGCTACACTGGAGGTGATGAGAAATTACACCAAAGCCTGAATTAACCTCATTTTCTTTGGTATAATTCCGTAGCACTGCATTGCTCACATCGAACTTACCAAAGAAAAGGTGCTTTCATCGCTGCACTAGTGGTTCGCATACCAGCTCCACTATGAAAAAATCATTGTGGACATCAAAACATGTGGAAACTGTCTTTCATCTTGCAGTACAAATGATAGCTGACAGTGATGTAACTTCTAAACTGAAGTTCAATCAATATATATTTCAGTCAGAGTTTGTTCTTGTTTTTAAAGATTTCTTTTAAAAAGTTAGGGTTCAGCTTTCTACTTTAACCCCTATGTAAGTTTTCATACTTAAGATATCAAACACACCGTACGTACATACAAAGTAACTGATTATAACAGTCTGAGCTGAATTGAAGTGTTTGCTGAACAGTGGTCATTGTGGCCTGAAGTCACAATTAGGGGATTATGTTCTAATTTGAAGCAGGAGCACACTCAATCACAGTAATTATGTTAATAAATAGGTCAGCTAGGGTCTTGACCGGACCTGAAAGAAAAACATCATCATCTTTGTCTGAGATGGAGACAAGACGTGAAGTTGAAAATATGACTGATTCAGAAAAGAGAAAGAAACCTTCAAAAAGTGGTCTTGTATTACAGCAGTAATTCAGGTACAGTAGAGTCAGCAAGATGTTACACAAACTCAGTTACACAACAATATTAACTCAGTGTATGCTAACATCGTTTCTTATAGTTATACATTCTCATTTTCAATATTTGTCAAAAAGTTGTGGGTTGTTTTTGATATAAAATCATTTTCTTTTCTTTAACAATTATTGAAACTGAAGCATGCTTTTGAAGCGCACAATCTTTCTGCCTCTCTCTTCTTTCTCACCTCTCTTGCTCCAGAACTCTCCGACTGATGAGACACTGTGTCAGTGTCAGCAACCTCCGCGTCACTATCGTAGCTTCGTTGACAGGAGTCCGACGAGAGTCTAACTCAGTAATTTTCACGGCAGCTTGAATTGAAACAGTTCTCTTTGCATTGTTCCGCTGATGTTGAAACTATCATGTTTGTGTTAGAACCAATCTTGCTCTCTATGTTGCATGTGTCAAAATGTCAACGTTGTACAGTAAGTCTGCCTGACAGCATGAGGACATCTGTTTCAAGCAGGATGGATGATCGGGATCGTTATAGCTCATGTTTTCTGGTGACACCTGATTGGTCTACGTTAAGACAACATATACAAAACTACAGTATACTGACACAGCAGTAACAAAGTTTTTCATCCCTCTCTTTTATGAATCAATATTCCACATGATTGTCTGTATATCCATAGCACTAAGTATGTGTTTGTCTCTTGAGTGTTTGCACAGGGTTTAGTATGTTTGCCTTCGTCTCTCAGCGTTCGTGTACTGTGCGTCCTGTTTGTGCCCACATTTCTGCTACGCCATCATGCATTCACACTTCTCAGCAGTCGTTTGTGTCTCTCAGTTTGTTTCGATTTAATTGCAGCAGTATGTTTGCAAACGAAACAAGCAGTTCAAGCAGGTATACAACAAACAGTGCTTAGCTAGCAGCCCGTATTTCCCCTCTAAAAAAATGCCTCTTGTATGCTAACATACACATGCACACAAAGGCTATGAGTATATTTGAAGAGCAACACAGGGAGACGTGAGACATTTAAAGCCTTTGTAATCCAGAAACTACACAAGCAATAACTGTGTGTCTGCAGTGATTGTGTGACTGTTTTTGTGCCTTCATTTTACTAAATTGGAGTCGCCTTTCTCAAGTGTTTCTACCCTTTCAGCTCAATCTTCTCACGCGCTGTGGCTACTGCAGTCTATTAATTTTCTCCCATTTTATTCAAAAGGTCAACAGAGAGCGAGGGAGTGTTTTTTTTTCTTACTGTGCCCAAAAGGATAGTTCTCGCTGGCTTCTCTGGATAAACTACTCTCTCCCTAGTTTGGATCTGGAGTAATGAGACCATTTGTCTCACAGCGCTGGATAGGAACAGAGCTTATCTCTGTGTTTGCCATTAGAGGTGCATATTGCCTCAAGAAGAGCCCACTATCATTAATACCTGTCTCACAACTATACAAAGTCTTAGCAAATGGCTGTCCACTCTCAGTCTCTCCTTCAAATCTTTCCCTCACCTTGGTCAGTTCCTTTTTGATTCTATAAGAGAAGGCGTTCAATATTTTATATTATTCAGGACTTCAAGAAGAATATATTGGCTCTCCCACCCCACGGTATCTGACTTTGTGTTAATGTCTAATCTACTCCACCAACTCTCTCACTCTCATTCAAGTTTTTATTCCTCTTTCACTGTCATCCTCTTGTCCTCCATCTTTTCTTGTCAGTGCCACCTTCTAGTCCAGTGGTTAGGATCAGCAGAAAGAAGAGGAAAAACCCCTGCATGGATGGAGACGCTCATTATCTTCTCCTCCCGCCGTGCAAATTGCCCTGTCGCTGTTCACATCTGATCTGAAGATAATTGGACAGTTCCTTATCTAAGGGACCTCCTAACTTTTCACAAAGAACTTTTGATTTTTTGCTGTGCTCATCACTACCTTGAAGTCACACCTTTCTCCCCGACTAATCTTTCTTTTGCGCCAGGCTTTATGCCCCCACAAACTTTCAGATCTCAAAGCTTTTTTTCGCTCCACTAACTCGAAACTTTGAGGGACATAGTGTGATAGCTTTGATATTTTGCATATTATTTGTTCTGTTTGGGATTCACACCCACAGTTTAAGTGGCAGCGACATTAAGAGAGGCCCATTTCAGGACCAAACATGCCTTCACGAGGCGCCGTCGGGGGTGTTTTTTACACTCGTAACTTCTGCTGCTGGCCTTTGTTCAGCATCAACCATTACTGCCCAGTCGTGGCTTGTCCAGCATTTGAAGCTACATCCCTTATGCCTTGTTTGTGCTCGCCTGCCAAAGAGTTGTTGGGGGCTGTGTGTGTGTGTGTGTGTGTGTGTGTGTGTGTGTGTGTGTGTGTGTGTGGATTCCGAGTCTAAATGATGGGGAGGAGGCCTTTATAAAGTCCAGGGCCCATGTTAGGGACAGAGAGGGGGACAGCATTAATCTTAAGAGTTCAAGCCTATAGTTGTCACCATGTGTGGGTGGGGTGGAAGGGGTGAGGGAGGCTGAGACACTGACTTAAAGGCCTTTAGTCTGAACAATGGCTGCCCTGTGTTTTGGAAAAAGGCGAGGAGTTCACAGTTCAGCCCTCAGCATCCTTTTCTTTCACTTGTCTCCCATTGCTCGAATTCTTTTCTCACTGTGTGTCCACTTTCGACTTTCGACATTCACCTTTTTCCTTGTATACAGCATCTCTACACACGCACAAGTTAGCTTTCATAGTGCTTCTATTAATAGGAACCCATTATCAAATATGTCTCTAGGGACTGAAGTTACTATAAGAAGTGCAGCCTTTTGTGTGTTTGTTGCTGAGATTTCATGTTTGATACGCTGCCTCAACGTGCCTCCAATTTGAATCCTCAAGATTTAACATGTGATGGCTCATAGTTAGCAATTTTAGAGTATCCTTGCAGCCTATATGAAAAGATCTGAGTTTCCTTTGTGAAAAGTGAGAAAAACACCTAGGTGTGTAGAAAATATTTGCAAAAACGGGACCCCTTGAATTAAAACATGAACAAAGGACTCATGTCCTGTCTGTCCATATGGACTTCCCGTGGTGCAAACAAAGGTATCACAGCACAGGACATCTATATTTAGGCTCCTAACAGGTGTACTGACTAGCAAATCCAGAGAATAGAGCACATGACTCCTTATTGGATAGCATCAATCAGACAAAAATGGGCAGGGGCATTGCAAGGCTGTCCTGTGAAATAGCGATTAAACAGAAAGCACTTTTCTGAATAGATTTTATTTTTAATCCCAGGCCCCAAAGACACAGATATAGCCAGTGGAAGTGAGAGTAACCATATTTCCTAACAAGCGTAACAAAAGAATCTGACAAATATCATCAGTTAAAAAGTTTCTATACCCACTCAAAAGATCTTTTGGAACAAAGGTCAGTGGCTTGAATAAATGCTCTTAAATATTACATGAAAGTATATATTATGCAATAGATTGACTGCAGGGTTAACATTTCCTGGGGGTGTTGTGATAGACGGATGCAGACAGGATTTGAGAGTAAAACGACTCTTTTCAATTGTTACTCATAATGAAATTAAACCATTCATTGGGCAGGTCATGTCAAGCCTCTCATTAATAATTCAACAAGTGCATTTCGACTTCCTTTTATCACATAATTTCGTTATCGATTTTCCACTTCAAAAGAGCATAAACATGTCAGTGTGGAGGCAATTTTATCAAATGTGCCGTTTTCTTCTGAACAACCTGATTTGGTATCATTTGCATGTTGGTACTGTGATGGAAATGCCGCCTGTTAGAAAGAACAGACAGCTACTGAATGAGTGAAAGCCATAAAAGGAGGGAGAGAGAGGGAGAGATAACCTCCAGACTGTCAGCGAGGGATTATTCTCCCTTCTGTTAAATCAAAATTCCTTTTCTGTTCCGCCTTCACCAGGTTTGGATGCTCCCTCTGGCCCCCAACGCCTCCCAGTAATGCAATTAAGATCCATAAGCTTTTCCCAGGAATAAAGAGGCTGAAAGGGGGGTTATTCCATGCTTCACTGAAGTTGGGAAAATCTGTGTGTGTTCTTGTGTGTGTGTGTGTGTGTGTGTGAAGATGGATTGATGGAGGGGTGGAGCAAAGGAAGGTAATAACAGTCCTCTCCCCTCTAGTCAACCATTTCAAACAGACATGAAGAAGGAGTTGGACTTGTATTCTACCCCCTCTAACACACTCGCAGAGCCATTTCTCTCACTGCCACTTCCACTCCCATTGAAATGCTGTTGTGTTGCTATAGTGTCAACATGACTTTTTGTACAAAACTTCATTCATTCCAGCTATTCCCCCTCCCTCGCCAATTCACAGCCATCGCGGCTGCCGGCGCAGCAGATTGCTTGTTACTTTTGTAAAGCAAAAAGCTGCATAAAAATTTGAACATGTTGTGGCTTTACTTTTGTTTGTCTGTTGTATTTGAACAAAGTTGAGCAGAACGGGAGAGCAACAGAGCCCAATCAGCGGCATTCCCTCAGCTCAAGACGAAGGGTTCGAGATAGCAGAACAATGTGCCAGACAGCTGCAATGTTCTGATTAGTTTGAAAGTATTAAATCAATCAAAATTTTGATAGATTTGATAAAATAGATGATTCAGTTTGAGTAACGAAGTTCAAAGCTTCTTGAATATGAATATTTTATGGTTTGATTACTCCTCCATGGCAATGAACTGAATATCTTTGGTTTGTCGACAAAACAAGACATATGAGGATGTGTTCTTGGACTATGGGAAACACGGATCAGCATTTTTCACCATTTTCCAACAATTTATGGACCAAAATAAATGATTAATGAAAAAATCAATGGATTATACAACATTTTTGATGGTTGTTTACGTTTGTATTTATAT
>JARJLU010014873.1:0-10735 GCA_030272975.1 Sparidentex hasta
GGTTTATATCTCGTAGTTTTTCTCCTCCTTTGGTTCGTTATTTGTCTCCATCACAAGTCGTGATACTCTGCAGCAGTTAGCAGGTTAGCAGTCGGATCATTATTTGGGTCTTAATCATCTGTTTCATCGTTGTCTTCCTCCACAAAGTAACTGCTTTACTCACCATCAGCGTTGCTCACCTTGCTCCAGTTGTCGGCCATTGTTCCTGTTTTGAAGCACAATTTTAGTTACTTCTGAGTCTGCATGAGGTTTATAAAGACGGGCTGAGAGCACTGAAAACTCCAAATCTGTTCCCACCAAACGGTGACCCGACACTGAGGGCCAGAGATTACAGTAAAAGATCTCCTCAACAAAGCTGACAGCGTCAATGTGTTGATCCCTCGAAAAAAGAATACTGAAACCATATTAAATATTCAGAATCGATCGTGATACTTGTTTATGGTCGGGTTCTTCCTAATTTAGTTTCAGCTGTGGTTAATTACTTCATGGCGGTGATCAATCTTCCTTTAGGCTTTTAACTTCGTGTCCAAACGCCTCTGCAGATGTTCTCCGTTCACCCCTGGAAGCACTGAAGTGCTGAGAGTTCTGGGCTTGAAAAATTCTGATTATTTGCATGAAATATTGTTCGCCAGCAGCTTGAATAAATATCAGTGTCGTCCTAACTGTGTGTGTGTGTGTGTGTGTGCGTGTGTGTGTGTGTGTGTGTGTGTTAGCAGAGCAGCAGCAGCACTTAAAACCATTTCTCTGCCTCAGCTGAGCTGTCCGCTGGCTCCGCTCTGGAAGATGTGACGAGCTTATAGGCACTGAAACACGCTCAGACACACTCAAACACACACTCACTCACTCACTCACTCACTCACTCACTCACTCACACACACACACAGACACACACACACTGTTTGTGGTGCTTACAGGTGTGTGTGTGAGGGAGCAGAGTGCATATTTTAAAGGTTAAAGAGGACGTAAGCTCTGAGAGGAGAGGGCAAATAATGAAATCCCGATGCCTGATCAGATTCATGCGTGAGCCTCATCCGTTAATGTTTATGCTGGATTAGGAGCTGATGTCCATGTGAGATGTACACAGATGTGTAGTAAACATCTGTACGGTAAGACGGACTGTTTATGGTCAGAGAGGCTCGCGTCTGCCACCAACATTAAATCCTCTCAGGGATTCTATCACTCAGGAAAATGCTGCCATGAAAAGAACAACATGCAACCTTATCCCTGCTGCAGAGACTGCAGCATCGCACACACACACACGCACACGCACACGCACACACACACACACACACACACACACACACACACACACACACACACACACACACAGCAGCGTCGGGTGTCGTGCAGACAGGAAGCGGAGGACAGGTATCGAACAAACACGGGGAAGGCGACACCGCCGTCGATACTCGGCCCCCAATGAGAACAACCGGAGCAGACAGCGGCCCGGTCTCAATGCTGTCAGTCAGATTCCTCGTCGTGGAGAAACTCTCCTCCAATCACAGGATCAGAAATCGCAGCCCTCACACACTCAGACTGGAAGTAACTCAGTGCATCTTTCAGCCGGAGTCACTTTTTGAACTGTAAACTCTCTAAATTCACGTCTCTGATAGTTTCCTCATATTCCCAGATTTTGTTCCAGCTCACTATTAAAACTGTGAACGTGAGAGTAACTTGAGTGTGTGTAGTGTGTCATCGTTCAGATGTTCTGTTCTGTTTAAAGCTGCAACAATTACTTGATTAACTGAATAGCGGATTAATCAGTTTGAGTAATTAAGCCGATGACTCCTCTGTGACAGCAAACTGAATATCTTTAGCTTCTGGATGAAACACTGATCAACAGTTTTCTGTGTTTTCTCACATTTTACGGATGAAGTCACTAATAGATTCATGCAGGAAATAATCCGCAGATTAATCGACAGTTCATATAATCCTCACTCGCAGCTCTGGTTCAGTTTGCGGTGCGTGGTGGTTATCGTACGTCTGTGACAAAGATGTGTGTAATGAAGCTTTATCGTCCCAAATGACAACACAGAACTGAACTGAGCTGCTTCTCTGTACTCACCCTCAACCTGACACACTGAACACAATCTGTGTGTGTGTGTGTGTGTGTGTGTGTGTGTGTGTGTGTGCGTGTGTGTGTGTGCGCTCTTATAAGGGCCAATTATCTCTCTTCACATCCTTCGCTGTTTGCTGAAGACCCTGATGATGTACATTAGAGTGCTCAGTGTTTGTCTTCCACCTCATTAGACTCAACTGACATATACTGTGTGTGTTTCTATTCCTATACCTTACACACACACACACACACACACACACACACACACACACAGAACAACACACTTGAGATGTAGATATATACATAATCTTTTGCCAAAGCGTCTTGTTAAATCACACATTATTAACATTAATTATATCTTTGCTCTGTTTATGATTTTTACCATCTAAAACATTATTCAGCGTGTTTTAAATACATTTTCTGGAATTATAAACTTAAGAAGAACAAAAGAAAATAGTTGTTAGTTGTGAGAGATAAAAACAACCTTCAGCTGTGACCTGCTGACAGTAAATCATGTTCCTGCAGAAGAATTACATGCTTGTAACAAAATCTTCACTTGCAGACATCAGACTATTGTTTTATTCAGTTTACCTTTTAAATATCTAAACTTGCCTCTAGTTCAGTTTTGAGCTGCAGCGTCTGTTCTTTTATTTAAACCGCTGCGTGTCGCTCAGTTGGAACTGCATGTGCGTTTGAAAAATGTGTACATCCAGAGCCTCGAGTGCCTGTCCGCCTTTAGTTCAAATGAAGCATAACCCACATATAAGGCTGTCCACACACACACACACACACACACACGCACGCACGCACGCACGCACACACACACACACACACACACACACACACACGTGTCCCCGTTGACCCGCCTTTGCAAGTCTAATACCATGTTCTAGAGCAACTGCCACACTGACAGAGTATGTACATGTTGTACATGGCTGCACTGTACAGCACACACACACACATGCACGCACACACACATGGCCCCATTAGCTCATGACTTACGGCTTAACCGACATGTACACACTATGCCATATAGACATACGTACACACACGCAACACGCACACACATACTCCCCCCTGCAATCTGGTCCAGTGCTCTCATCTTGGCTGTCAGCCTGTCTGCAAACACACACACACACACACACACACGCGCAGACGGCGGTATAGACTCCATACATGCCTTCCTTGTGCTCTGAGGCGGTTAACCCTCAGCCGACCTGTGAAGCTGCCCAAAGAGATAATCAGACTGCAGCTTATCCAGAGACACTGTGTCCCGTGTGTGTGTGTGTGTGTGTGTGTGTGTGTGTGTGTGTGTGTGTGTACATATGTGAGTTTAGAGAACATGCGAACAGATTGCCATGTGTATCTGTATGTGTACGTATCAGTTCCGGTCCAGTGACTCTGGTGCAACATGGTCCAGACAGTATTTACGCGTGTTTGTGTTTGTAAAGTTTGGTCGCCTGTAAACGAACAGAGTCGTTTCAGATGTTAAACTTTTTTCTTTCCCTTCTTTACGTGAGAAGCAGCTCGCAGGTTTTCAGTTTGATGCGATCATCCTCAGGACTTTTTGAAAAGTTGCTGCGGATGTTGGAGGTTAAAACTAATCTGAGCTTCTTAAAGCTGCATTAATCTTGTTCACCACTGGGGCGCAGCAGAGCATGCTCAAACTGCAGGGGCATGTTATCTCCCTTTGGGAGGCTGTTGTGGTGCAGATGTCGCCAACAGTTGCATATTTAATCAACATTATATTGCAGTTGAACTGCGACCAACATAATCAGGTTGTTTTGGGGGAATTATCTCATCTACGTTTCCAATAACTGGAGCACGATCAGTCACACCAGTCGATTCCTTTACTGGTGTTTTTCTAACAACACAGTCAAACCGAGTCGCACCGGTTTGCTTTTCCTTCTGCAGTGTTACTGCACAAAGGTCCATGTCCTGACTCCAGAGCAGGCCGAGCCTAACGAGCACTCCTCTTCCTTTAGATCCGTTCTGAGCTCCCGTCTGTGCAGGAAACCTGAGAGAAATACTATTTTACAAGTCGGTGTGTTCAGCACTCAGAACTGTTGGAGCTTCTGACTGAATCTGTTCAGTTTCTCTCGTCCGGTTTGTTCTGCTGAGTTTCACAGTTGTGTAGTCGTGCTTATTTACTGCGTTCCCTGTGATGCTGCATCATGAGAAAAGACTAAATAACAGGCTGTCATTGGTTTACGCAGCCCAGCTGTGCCGAGTCAAACTGATCATAACCAGGCCGGGAGATGTGATGAAACGCAAGTCGGCCGACACTTCGTAACTCTTTCCCAAACTGAGTAAATACCACAAACAGAAAACATGTAGATGCTTAGCTAAGCTTGGTCTTAATATAACGATATTTGCTGTCTTTTTAAAAATGTTTATCCCGGACAGATTTAGCTGCTACATCCGCAAACTTGGAAATATTCCGTCTCCGTCCAAAGTGTTGCACACAAACGGTGATGTCACGATACGACGGAAACTAAGAAAGTAAAAGAAGTTCGACTGCGTTCAGTTTTACTTTGAGATCTTCGGTTCTTTAATCGACTCGGTGACGATCATCCATCAGTCCGTGAGTGTGTTCGTGCACGTACAGGTCGGGTTGTGTATCCGTGTGTGTGTGTCTGTGTGTAAGTGCTGTTTAAGCAGAGTCGTTGTTGCACTGTTGCTGAAACACAAGCTGATGATGAATCTACAGAACCGTGTGTGTGTGTGTGTGTGTGTGTGTGTGTGTGTGTGTGTGTGTGTGTGTGTGTGTGTGTGTGTGTGTGTTTGCAGTCTTTTCCTCCCGTATCAAATTGTGCAGCGGACGACTGGATCAACTTTCAGCTTTTTACAAAGTAAAGACATCAGCTTTTTGTCTCAGCGGACACACACACACACACACACACATCTGTCTTTCACCTCACCTCACCTCTCTCTCTCTCTCTCTCACCTGTATCTCACCTCGTCTGTCTCTCCACACTCGTTGACCCCACCCTCCTGTCCTGTCGCCTCCTCTTGTCCCGGCTGACGGACGGACTGTCCTCCGCCTACACATCCTCTGTGTGCGTCTGTGCATTTGAACCTGTCCAGATGAGTCAAACCTCAGGTGTGGACATGACACAGTATAGGTACAGGTACAGGGGGAAGTATACAGAGACACTAATCACGTGTCAGGATTTAGGAAACACAGATGTGCCGTAATTCATTCGACTCTCAAAGACCCAGACAGCAACCGGCGGCTAAAAATAGCTGTTGTTCTGAATAGTTTAAGAACTTTTGAACCGCTGATCTGATCTAGATGCTTTAACTCCTGCACAGACTCGTGTGAGCTGGAATCTGTTGGTGTTTCACTGAAGTCACACATCTTATTTTCTGCAGCGCTGACTGATCCGGAAACCTGCGTAGTTTCAACGATGGTTGTAGTCGACTTACTTCTGCTGTTGATGCTCAAAAGATCATATATTTCTGTGAAAAAGTCGCTTTTTTAGGTTTTTTTTTTTTTTATGATTTATTAACCTTTGTATTTACTCTCTGAACTTTTTAGGACACAGGACAGTAAATGAGATGTAGGAATATCACTGAAAGAGGATAATGTCATGATAAATGTCTGTAACGTGCTCCGGAAAGGTCAGACGGAGACAAAAAGTCTGACGTCAAAAACTAAAAGGTCTGTCTGAGTTCACCACATTCTGACTGACTGAATCTTAAATGGAGACTTTTCAGGTTCTCCTTAATCAGCAGATGTATGAAACCTGTTGCTGAGTGATAGAATAATGAAGTCACCAGTCCTACAGTGTTTCCACAGAACTGAAAAACTGAAGAGTCACGTACTTTTGTAACAGCAGCTTGATTTTATTAACCTGCAATAAAGAAACCGTCACGATTTCTGCAGCTTGATCTTCACGGACCAGACGGGCCGAATGCTCACAGGGAGAACAAATGATCCTGGAAGAGAATCGCTGGTCCTGCGTTTCATTCAACAGCCTCGATAATTATAATTATAACATTTCATACAAACTCCAAACCATAAACAGTTGCTGCAGGAAAGGAAGTTTTATTCCTCTGCTCCCTCCAATCCTCTCCTCGTCTGCCGTGGGAAGGAGAGATGCAAGGAAAAGACGAAAGTGAAGGAAACAAGGTGTCAATTAAAGGGATAATTCAATGAAAACATGTAGCCTTGAGTCGTGAATAACGACACCAAGAGGGGATTTTATTTTTAATCGTCTGATTGTTTCATTTAGAGGAGAAAATTTTTAACATTTCCCCCCAAATTGAGTGTATTTGTGTGTGTGTGTGTGTGTGTGTGTGTGTGTGTGTGTGTGTGTGTGTGTGTGTGAGTGAGAGAGTGTGTGAGTGTCTCCAGCTGTTTTTTGGCCCAGAGCAGCACAGAGAAACCAGGTCAAGTGTCTGTTCCACAGACGAATAAACATACCTCCTCCTCCTCCTCCTCCTCCTCTTCATCCTGCTCTTCATCCTCCCCTTCATCCTCCTCTTCATCACAGATAGTGATAAGAGAAAGTGTGTTTGGGTGTTTTTTGGGAGATCAAGTTCCCGTCGCCGGCTCACGTCGTAGGAGAGAGACGCTGACAAAGAGAGGAAGGCGGTTGTTCTGCAGAGGAAACATGTCAGCCCAGTCTGCTTCTCTGACAGCATGTGAAGCTGCAGTAACCAATTAAACGTGTCTGTGAATAGAAACGCTCTCTGCTTCAGTTGGAGCTGCTTCACAGAGGTGTGCAGCCTACGCTCGTTAATTTAATCAGGTGTGGTGGACAGAATAATGGAGACACCTGTCAGTATGTTTGCAGTCAGATGTTTCTTCTCTGGTGAGTCTTTGGCAGAATCGACGGACAGGAAGGAGCCAAAGACAAAGTTTGCTCGTTTGTCTTGAGAACAACAATCAGAATTAGTTTATTAAACGTACGTCAGTGGAACCCAAACTGTCAGAATCATCCGGACGTAAACCGGAGAGAAAACGTGACGTTGACACAGTTTGTGAGTTGTTGTTTCGTTTGCGTCTCGATTGTTGTGGTTCGAGTCGCTGCGGTGTTTGTGTGCATATCCATGAGTTTGTTTGCTTCTCATCCAGAGATGGTTCAGTGTGCACATGTGATCCGAGCTGTGTGTGTGTGTGTGTGTGTGTGTCTGTATGTGTGTGTCTGTGTGTGTCTCTGTGTGTGTGTGTGTGTGTGGTGTCCTCAGGCCCTCAGTGTTCCTGTGTGTCAGAACACAGCTGGTGAAGCAGTTCGTCCCACGGGGCCTTCAGTACAGCCAACACACACTCGCTGTAGCCCTGTGTGTGTGTGTGTGTGTGTGTGTGTGTGTGTGTGTGTGTGTGTGTGTGTGTGTGTGTGTGTGTGTGTGTGATCAGCCCGTCTCTCCACACAGCCACCACATCTGCTTTACTCTCAGTGAGACTCGATCACCTCCGTGAATCTCCTCCCCGTGGGATCCCTCCTTTAAAGGGACAGTCCACCACAAACCATCAGGCCATTTTTCACTCATTCCTGATTTATTTATTTATTTATTTAGTAACATTTCTGAAACATCTTTTGGCTAAAAATGTTGAATAGTGTAGGAAAATGTTTGGAAAACATGGAGCTTACTGGAGCCTGATCAATATGTCAGTTAGCAGATATTATC
The DNA here is from genome assembly GCA_030272975.1 of Sparidentex hasta. Classification (NCBI taxonomy): domain Eukaryota; kingdom Metazoa; phylum Chordata; class Actinopteri; order Spariformes; family Sparidae; genus Sparidentex; species Sparidentex hasta. The sequence continues at coordinate 7,697 of JARJLU010014873.1, forward strand.
AGATGATATTTACCCATCATAGATTTATCAGTAATTTTTAACTGTAAATGTATTTTTTTTATGATACAATATTTATCACAAAGTTTTCCACAATACGACATCATTACAGTTCAGGGGCCTGTGATCAATATGAGATGATGTCACATTCCTCTTTCTTCTGACCCGAACACATGAATAACTGTTAATAATTGTAACAATTAAGTAAACAACAGGAACTTTTAGCCCAAAGTACAGCATTTTAGTTTATTTCATTATAAGGTTATAAGTTTTTATGTTTGAATGTTTTTGCGTGACTCAGTGAGAAATTAGTGAACAGTGCTGTCGTGTTGCACCGACGGATGCTGCTGGAGTTCACGTCTAAATCACAGATCATGCTGAGAAGTTGAGTCACTGCACGTGAGCAGAAACACGACTGTCAGCTGTGAAGCGGCTCGTTATGGTTGTTCTACCTTCAGATGGATCACCTGACGTGGATCACATGATCAGATCCGTAGTGATCTCTGCTGTCTGAAGCGTCTGCAGCAGGAGGTCCGTTAACAAAGCAGCACTTAGTTTTCCTAATGGCAGTTTTGTCCAACAGATGCTGTTACATTGATTATCATCAGTGGGGGGGCAGGGAGCCGGTCGGGCCCGCGGGCCTGATGGAGGGGTCGCGAGTGTGTGTTCGGTTTAACGTGTCGTCGCCAGCTGCCGACCAAATCCCACGTGGAGATCTGAGAATCCGTCTGACTTCATAGATGGACGCAGCGGTCTGGTTTCATATCGACAGGAGAGTGTGTGTGTGTGTGTGTGTGTGTGTGTGTGTGTGTGTGTGTGTGTGTGTGTGTGTTTGCATGTTAATATTAATAAACAGTGTTTTGTGTGCATGCACTGAGTGTGTGTGTGTGTGTGTGTGTGTGTGTGTGTGTGTGTGCAGCCCTCAGGTCCAGTCTCATGTTTCTCCCTCAGTGGTCAGCAGTGTCAGCGCCGGGCACTGTTCCCAGCCTCCCTCCTCCTCCTCCTCCTCCTCCTCCTCCTCCTCCTCCTCCTCTTATATCATTCCATCATTCCATCCTTCTGTCGCTGCTCCTCCTCGTCCTCCTCTTCATCTTTCTCTTCCTCCTCTTACATCCTTCCCTCTTCATCCTTCTTTTGTTGCTTCTCTTTTTCTTCCTCCTTCATCTTTCTCCTCCCCTCATTATAATCAATCCTTCTCTCTCCTCCTCCTCCTCCTCTTCATCTTTCTCCTCCTTTTCTTCATCCCTCTCTCTCCTCCTCTTATATCATTCCATCCTTCTGTCACTGCACCTCCTCTTCTTCCTCCTCCTCCTCTTCCTCCTCTCTGGGGATCCTCCTCACCGCAGCAGTTGAGGCGTTCGATAGAAGCTTTTAGTTTACATCTGCAGCACACAAGAGCTGACCTGACACCACGACCTACCGTCTGTGTGTGTGTGTGTGTGTGTGTGTGTGTGTGTGTGTGTGTGTGTTCTGGGTCTCACTTTACTGTTTACCGGAACCAGTGACACTAAGCTGCTATCTGCTGTGGTTAGCACATTCAGCTTGTCGTTTGTGTGTGTGTGTGTGTTGGATGACAGATTATGAACAACGTCAGCCTTTTTGAATAAAGAGCAACATGTTGGATGTACAAACTGCTGTCAGTACTCTGGCTGGACCGGCAGCTCCGGGTGGATAAAACATCATCGCCTGGTGGTTTTCACTCGCGGCATCCTGCAGCTGAGTGAACAGCAGCTAGAAGCACAAATTATGCTTCAGTTTCATTCCAACTCCATGATTTTTGAGCTCGGGATGATCTGGAAGTTTCAAACTCTGAAGATACAAAACGACGTGCTGCTGTAGTTTGGACCTGTACAGGTGTATATGTGAGATAAAGAGCGGGACATGTGACGTAACGCTCCTGTTGTCTTAAACTGTTTAACAGCTGAGAAAATGTTTTTCTTCAGCTTTACATTTTATGACCCCGACATCAGAAATGGAAATGTTGTCTTCATTCATATTTCATGGAAGCTGTTAACCACCTGGTACAGAGACGAGATTGTCTTTGGGTCATTTTGACCCGGAAGTTACACACACACACACACACACACACACACAGTGCAGCAGCTGCTGGTTCTGCTGTATTGGTCCTCTCAGGTGGCACATTTGTGATTCTTTCTTGGGCTGAAGATTTACTACTTATTCTCTTGGTGCTGAATGAATGCAGAGCGTCTGATATTCTCACAGTTCCTGATGAATGACACGTTGTTTCCTTCATGCAAAATAAGATCTGGCATTTGAAATGAAATGAAGGTGTTTTATTTTAGATCCTCAGTGAGAGTTAAACTCTGATTTTGACTTTTAATGTGAGATTTCCTCAAAGCAAGAAGGAAACAAAGATGTTAAAGAGTGTGTGTGTGTGTGTGTGTGTGTGTGTGTGTTTGGGCTGCTCCTCTGCAGACAGCATTAAATATTCATCCACCTGCTCGTATTTCTCCTCTCTCATCTGTCTCTTCCTTCACTTCCCTTCCACCACCTTCTTCCTTCCTTTTAATCCTTATGCTGTCTCCTTCCTTCCTTCCTTCCTTCCTTCCTTCCTTCCTTCCTTCCTTCCTTCCTTCCTCCCTCCCTCCCTCCCTTCCTTCCTTCCTTCCTTCCTTTGTTTGCTTCCTTAAAACTAACAAAAAGTGGAAGAAACAGGAGGAAAGGGAGCAAAAAGTGACATGATATAAAATTAAATGAAGGGAAAGTGATTGTAAATTGTTTCAGAAAGAAAGGAAGTTAAGACTTGACCTCTCCTCTCCTTCTTTCTCTCCTCTCTCCTCCCTCCTCTCTCCTCTCTCCTTCCTTCTCTCCTTCCTTCTCTCCTCTCTCCTCTCTCCTCTCCTCTCTCCTCTCCTCTCTCCTCTCCTCTCTCCTTCCTCCTTGCTCCTCTCCTCTCTCCTCTCCTTGCTCCTCTCCTCTCTCCTCTCCTCTCTCCTCTCCTTGCTCCTCTCCTTGCTCCTCTCCTCTCCTCTCTCCTCTCCTTGCTCCTCTCCTTGCTCCTCTCCTCTCCTCTCTCCTCTC
>JARJLU010014881.1:0-15630 GCA_030272975.1 Sparidentex hasta
TTACTGTTCATTGTTGTTCTTGTTCTGTCAAGTGTTCATGTTAACATCTATGCACACTATGTGCTAAGAAAAAAAATGAAGTCAATTTCCTTGTACTTGTTCACATGCTTGGTCAATAAAGCTGATTCTGATTCTGAAATAACTCCAAAAAACACTCCTTTTCCTCTCCGCCATCATTAAGGGTCGCCAGTCCGTCTCTGCTCTGGCAGGCAGAGCAGGAGGGGAGGGGCACAGTGAAGCTGAGTGAGCGGACTGAAAGCGGTGGAGAGGAGCGCAGTCCTTATGTGCAGCGCTCCGAGCGCTGCACATAAGGACTGAAGAGATGCTGCACTCATACAAACTTTGAAGACATACGAGTGATTTGCTGAACTTATAGAAAAGAAGCTACAACAATTATATCGATCTCATCAAGCTAGTAGTGATCTGTCAGGGAGATAATTTTAGCCATCTACAGAAATTGCTAATATGTATCTGAATGAATGAGCAAGTCAACAGGTAATAAGATTGCAAAATTATAGGTGATTAAGCATGTTGATTAGTATGATCCATTAGGTAAAGACAATTTGGGGCAAAATAACACTTTTTCTTACAGATGCAAGTGCAACGTCAGATACTTTTGTCTACAACCAGCATCAGCTAACTTTACCTTAACCGAGAAGTTTTGATTATCTAATGTTACAAGAATGGCAGTCTCTTCTGTCAAAGCTGCATTTGGTCTGTCAACACCTGCCTCACCTTAGTCATGATTTTCACCAAAGACTGAATCTAATAAGAAATGCTGTGAGTTTGTTCCTGCTGATTGTCATCGCACACCTCACACGTGTGTCTAAGACTTAGACTTTTATATATCCAGTATGAGAAGCCTTTCTGTTGTCTGCCAATGTTGATAAAAATACATCAAAGTCAGTTTAACCTCTTGTAGTGTAAGTGTGTCTGAGAAATGATAACAGAGCTGTATGACAAACCATGCTATTGTATTGTTATTCATTGTACAATAAGGTACTTCAGCCTTCAAACTACTGAAAACATGTACAGTTCTAAGTGAAGCGGTGTCACCTTTTTTAATCACCAATACTAACTCAATGCACTACTGTGTACCAAACTCAAAACTCAAACTGAGAAAAACTGTACAACCCTATCAGTCCTCATCAGACACTGTGTGGCATTTCACCACTTCCTTTTGTTATGTGTCAGGCCTCAACCAAAGATCTCACCGCCTTTCCTGGCCTGTACCCTGATCATACTTCAACAGCTCGTCTCATTTGTCCAGTTAAAAAAAAACATCTTGCAGACACAAGTGTGAAAAAAAACCAAACAGCATTATGGTTTCCCCTAAAACACCTTTTGGTGATACACAGTAGTTAAATAAGAAGACAACACTAGGCATTGAATTCAGAAAATGTTATTGTTTGAACAGCATTTTAATTGCCATCAAATTAAGGATTTTCTTGACACTTTATTTATGATTTTCCAATCATCATATAAAACAGTCATATTCCCTGTCTTACAAACAATCCCAACAAGAAAAAAACAAAGACAAACCAAACCCAAAATCAACCTGACAAACTTGTCACACAACGGACAGACAAAAAAAAAAAAAAAAAATACAAGTGCACCCAACATTCCTTATGACAGGAGTTCCAGTACCAGACAAGGTAAATTGGTCACATAAGTTCCATTCCACCTTCCATTCAAATAAAATCAAACATCTAGCTAATAACGAGGGAAAGGCAATGACCCTCTGTAAATGAAAACTGACCAAAAACAGCAACCAAGGGAGAAGGTGAGACTTTATAAGCATAAGCATTAGAGATGACTTCAAAAAAGGATGACCAGAAAGGAAGAAGCTTTGGACAAGACCAGAACACATGATAGGAGGCGTCTGTTTACATCTGTAATGTAATGGGTCTACGTTCGGGAATATTCTTGCTGATTTAGCGTTCAAGAAGTGTAACCTGTGTTACACTTTAAACTGTATTACAGGATGTCTGGAACATAAGGTGTTTTTAACACATTAACGCTTTTTATCCCATGGTCTGGGGGAGTACTCGATCAGGAATTAATGGACTTAATGGAAGTCCATTAATTCCTGATTATGGACACTTCAAAGGGCATTATCCCACTTATATCATGGCCACTTGCCAAAGAAAAGAAATTTAGACCATTAATTTGTGGTTTTCTGTGTTCATTTTGCCCCTTTATAGTAGTTGATTTGCTAACTCCTTAATTTACGGCCTGCTAATTATGTTGTAATGTGGGAGAATTACTTAGAAATAATTTTTAAAAAGTGATATACAGTAATGCATTGGTAGAATTACCATGAATTAAAGCAAGTACTTGTGCTTGGTAATTCACTATAAGCATACTTAGGTTGTGATGTTGTGTATTGTCACCAGAGTTAATCCATTATTATTTTGTGGAATTTATAAGTCTAACATGAGCTCTTACAGGAACTTACATGTGATTTCCATTTGATAGAGAATGACATAGTAACCTTCAATTCATATATCTTGTGTACAGTATCATCACCTTGAAATTACAAATACATTAGGGTACTTACACTGAAAGTTCTTGGCTGTGTCGTGGAAAATGGATGTATCATTTATTTTGTGCAACAAGATTTTTGAAGATATGCAGACCCTTCTGATATGAGATCAAACAACTTTATTATTAGTATCTTCCTATTAACAGCTTGTCTTAATGATAGAATAAGGTATATAAATGCTGAATGCTCAAGCTAAGTATTTTCAAAACTCATGTAAATACAAAGGCATTTTGGCACAGATCCACTTCAGAGACTTATCACACCGCAGATCATTCCAGCTTTCTTTGGCATTCACACCAGATTTGATGTGTACACAGTCCTCCTCACCCCACTGTGGATCGCCACCACCATTATCAGGCTGATCTTTTCTCCAGTACCTGTCAGGGCAGTGACAGAGAGAATCATGACACTGTATGTCTCTGTCATGAACACAAACCTGACACAACATTTCATCACAGAGGTCCATCAGCCTCGGAGAAATCACATTTTTCTGGGTCCTGTATTGTTAGGCAGTCACTCTTACATCTTTTAAATGTCTCATTTGTAGTGTTTTCTGAAAAGATTTTCAAGCATTAGTTGTTCCAGAAAGTTCCCCAAAAAGCATTATGTTTACAGTCAACATTAACAAGACCCTCCAGCAAAAACAGGTGACTTCTTTAAAGACCAACAAATTCTCCAGTGGTAGGTTGTTGGGCTGGACACATGGACCAACAAAATATCAAGCCTTTGTAGAGGCGACTGCTGTTTTCCTCATCAAAGAACACACTGTATCGTCATGTAATTTGGAGGAGTTAAGTCTTCTTACTGTAAACCGCTGCTCTGTAGGGCTATCAAAATTGCTCCAAAATGACAAATATTCGCTCTAAAAAACCCCACGTAGGTTCAAACCATTCAGATATCTGTATTTGCGCATTATGTCAATAACAGGAGAACAAACTAATGCAATGAGACATAACTACTTGTATAGGTATTTTCAGGATACAGTATCTCGGTTCCAGTTCTTGACTGAAGCGTCTCTGTGCTATCAACAACACTGATGGGTCTCATGTCCTTGCATATGAATGAAGCAAGTTTATTTCGTGCACGCCTCTTATCGTGCTGCAGACAAAGAGCTTGTGGCAGGCGGTAGAAAATATGAGTCGAGACGTGGCTGTTTAGTTGGAGTTCCAGACATCATGGAATGCTCATTTGGGTGCACATTTTTGAGACGTACCCTCATGTTGCCAGTGGTGGAATGGTAAGCTAACTGTAGCTTACACAGCTTGCATACAACTTTATCTCGAGGCTCCGCATATTTGCCGTCTACTGACCAAAGTCAGTCAAATGGGGCTTTTCTAGGTTGCTTGGAGTCCAAACCACTCTCTCTGCTGCCGAGTTGGGCTCTGAACTTTCTGCCTTTTCGTTTTTCTCCCTGCCATCTGCTTCTGCCATGGTTTTTGTCACATCTCACTTTCAGCAGTGAGTGACGCTTGCAAGTGCAAGTGTTACCTGCCACTTCGGCCTTGTCTGAGAGCGCAACGATCTAGAGACACTGGGATCCTTGGGAGAGACTTGGCAGGGTTTATCTTTTGTTTTATAATGAATCCTGAATCCTTTTAGACTGCTTTTAACCAACGTAGCAGCCGCAGATGTGCTTTTTTCCCCAGTCGAATATTAATTTTCACAATCGAATCTCCATTTTTCCTTATTATTGAAGATATATTTGAATTTAAAATATTTGACGACAGCCTTATTGCTCTGCTATGCTCATTGAATGAAGAGCCAAAAAAGGCACTGAAGGCTTTTATTAATGGAAAGATATTTTCACTCTTCTCTCTACTGGCTCTGCTGGTGGCAGCGCTGTTCTACTGTTAGTTAGATTTTATTTACTTCTTACCCATTATTTTCAGTCTGACACTCTTTTCAGTTTGTTCCTGCTGATAGTCGTCTTCTACATTCTGCAGTTGCATAGACTTTTTCTGCTCCTGCAGGCCAGGTTTTAATAAAAATGGCGTTTTGTACTTTTGCTTGACAAAAACACACAGCGAGTCAGTCGGATTCTGATAGCAATTATTCAAACAACCAGATAGAAATTATTCTACTAATGTGCAATAGTTGCACACCAATCAAGTATAACATCGCGACCACCTGTCTCATATTTTTTTGGTCCACCTTGATGCCAAAACGAGGTGGGGGCCTCCATGATTCTGACTTGTTTGTCCAGCACCTCCCAGAGATGCTTGATTAGATTTGAGATCTGGTGAAGGCAACACCTCAAACTTGTTGTTGTGCTCCTCAAACCATTCCTGAACCATTTTTGCTCTGTGGCACGGCACATTATCCTGCTGAAAGAGGCCACAGCCATCAGGGAATACCGTTTCCATGAAAGGGTGTACATGGTCTGCAACAATGCACAGGTGGGCGGTACGTGTCATAGTAACACCCACTAAATGGCAGGACCCAAGGTTTCCCAGCAGAACATTCCCCAAAGCATCACAGTGCCTCCGCCTGCTTGCTTCCTATTATGTATCCTGGTGCTATGTGTTCCACAGGTAACATTGTTGTCCCTTTTGGCAGTAGACAGGGGTCGGCATGGGCATGCAGACTGATGCTGACTGGTCTGCAGCTATGCAGCCCCATTTGCAACAAACTGCGCTTCACTGTGTACTCTGACACCTTTCCATCAAAACTATCAAAAAATCAAAAGCTTTAACTTCTTCTGTCATGATTCCTGTCTGAGTGGTGTTTTTGTATCTGGTTTTGCTTTCTTGTATTTGATTTATGTCTTAGTATCATGTCCTGTGTCTCTTGTTTTGAATTTCCATGCCCTCTTGTGTCACTTGTCCTTTTAGTCTTTCGTGTGGTCTGCTCTCTGGCTCCCTCTGTCTGTCAGCCTTGTGCCCTCCTGGTCTGCCCCTCTGTGCTCCTCCCCTTCGTTATCACACCTGGCTTCCTTCCTCCTCTCTCTCCTCACCTGTTCCTCGTCTTGTAATCAATTGTCTGTGTATTTAGTCTCTGTTTTCCATTCACTCCCTGTCCGGTCATTGTTTTCTGTTTGTCTTGGTTTGTCTTTGGCGGTTCATGCTCCTGTTCGAACTCCTGTCCCGTTTGGTATGTTTTGTTTTTGAGTTTTCCACGTTTGAGTTGAACTTTGATTTTTGATTTGTACCTTGTCTCGCTGTTTTCTTTTGTTGTTACTTTGTCTTGCTGCTTTCTTTGCTACTTTGTTTTGGGGTTTTTTTGGACCCCCTTGGTTTCACACACTGTGATTGTTGCATTCAGCTTTGTGTAATAAAGCTCGCCTTTTGTTTCCCTTATCTTACCTCCTGCGTAACTGCGTTTGGGTCCACCTCCCCTTTCCATAGTCTTCCCTTTAACCCAACCCTGACAGAATGACTGGACCATATAAAATGGACCCAGCAGTTAATGGCTTGGAGATAATCCGCTGGTACCAGGACTTTGTCACAAACCCCACCAGCAGGGCTTGTCAAATAGCTGCAAGCAAACTTTTCTTTCAAGCCCATGACTCAGCCACAGCCAAGCTACCAGCCCAAGCCCATGCCTCAGCCCAGCAACCAGCCCAGGCTTCTGTCACAATCCTGGACAAGCCCTCAGTTTCCCCTTTTTGTGGAACCCGGCTGGCCTACAAAATGCCCCCACTGAGAAAGCAACGAGCCCGTCCATGTCCTGGCTCCCTGAAGTCAGGCTCAGGGGCCTCAGCCCATGCCTCAGTTCCAGCCACAGCCAAGCTCCCGGCCCAGGCCTCAGCCACAGCCGAGCTCCCGGCCCAAACCCACGCTGCAGCCACAGCCTGGCTACCAACCCGGCCTCAGTCTCGACCCCTGTACCTGCCAGTGGCCCTCAGTCGGCGGCCCTGTCGACACCTGCCAGTGGCCCTCAGTCGGCGGCCCTGTCGACACCTGCCAGTGGCCCTCAGTCGGCGGTCCAGATGGCGCCAGTCCCTGCACCTCGGTTGGAGGCCCGGCCGAGTCCCACGTCAAGTCCAGTGCCTGCTTCTTGGTGGGAGGCCCGGCCGGTCGCCAGTGGGTCTCAGCCCACGCCTTCGCCGCCGGCCACCAGTGGGTCTCAGCCCACGCCTTCGCCGCCGGCCACCAGTGGGTCTCAGCCCACGCCTTCGTCGCCGGCCTCCCGCGGGTTCCAGCCTGCGCCTACGCCTTCGTCGCCCCCTCCAGTGCGCCTAAGTCCATGTCCCTGGCCTCCAGTGGGTCCCAGTCCTCGCCTCCACCCTCCTGTTTGTTTGGCCGGGTCCTGTCCCGTTTGGTTTGTTTTGGTTTTGAGTTTCCCAAGTTTGAGTTGAATTTTGATTTGTACTTTGTCTCGCTGTTTTCTTTTGTTACTTTGTCTTGCTGCTTTCTTTGCTACTTTGTTTTGGGGTTTTCTGGACCCCCTTGGTTTCACACACTGTGATTGTTGCATTCAGCTTTGTGTAATAAAGCTCGTCTTTTGTTTCCCTTATCTTACCTCCTGCGTAACTGCGTTTGGGTCCACCTCCCCTTTCCATAGTCTTCCCTTTAACCCAACCCTGACATCTTCAGCAGTTTGGGCAACAGTAGCTTGTCTGTTGGATCTGACCACATAGGCCTTTGCTCCCCTGGTGCCTCAATGAGCCTTGGCTGCCCATGACACTGTTGCCCGTTCACAACTGCTCCTTCCTTAGACCACTTTAATGGATACTGACCACTGCTGACCAGGAACATCCCACAAGAGCTGCAGCTTTGGAGATGCTCTGACCCAGTCGTGTAGCCATCACAATTTAGCCCTTGTTAAATTTGCTCAAATCGTTACGCTGCCCATTTTTCCTGCTTCTAACACATCAACTTTGTAGACAACATGTTCACTTGCTGCCTAATATGTCCCACCCACTAACAGGTGCCATGATGAGGAGATGATCAGTATTATTCACTTCACCTCTCAGTGGTCATAATGTTATGCCTGATTAGTGTATATGTGTCTATATTTAAATAAAGTGTTGAACTGTTTGCCTTACCCCACAGTCAGTGGAGTTCCATCTATCCATTTCCAGGTCAGCTCCTCTTCTCTGTCATTCAAACCAATCCAAGTGGCTTCTTTGATGGTTTTAGAGATGAACTCCTGTTCAAGGTGAAGGAAATAAAGCCATCAATTCAATGATATAATAAATATTATTACTGTAATCTGATCATCATAGCTAATACACAGTTCACAGCTTGGAAATGAGCTAATCGACTGCTACCTCTTCTACTCCCTCTTGCCTCCAGCTCCAAGGAACTCTCTTCTGGCATTAACAGACTCTCCCAATTCATTTTCTGACTGACTCAGGTGCTAACGATTCATTGACTCTGAATTCCCTAGCTAACATTCTAACTCTCCCTTACCCAAGGACGTTTTTGCACATGAAGATAGATTACTTGCTTGTATTATTCATTGTAGGCTCCTTCTTTCCGGTAATGATACAGAGACATTTCTTTTTTTTTTGTTGTTGTTGTTGTTATCCCTTCACTTCACTACCCAGTCTTATTAGGTCTCCTGTGGCATAACATTTTCAACCCCCATACTGATTGATCATTCCCATGCCTTTACTTTGCTGCCCTCTCCTGCTACCACTCCACTACTGCCACCCCTGAACACAATGACCTTCCCTCTGTTCCTTATCACAACCTTGGTGACGTATTTAGAAAGGACTGTGCCCCATTCACACTGCTCTTTGAGTGCTGGGATCCTGCACCAATTCTCAGCACCGTCTGTATGAAAGCATCTGTCACCGGCAAAAATCACCTGTGTGAATTACACAGCAGTGTGTCTTTACGTCAGAGCTGCTTGGCTCTGTGTGAACAAACAACGGCTTATCAACAACTTGTGCACATCAACAACTTTATTGTATATTAGAGAGAAATTAGTGGAAGACAGGGTTTGACACTCCTCTTGGCCAATTCCCAGAGTACCCAGTCATGCTTTTTGGTCTCATCAATGCCCCTGCAGTCTTGCAGAACTTGGTCAACAATGTTCTCCACAATGTGCTGAAACAGTTTGTGTTCATTTATTTAGACTATATTCTCATCTTCTTCCAGAGTCAGAAGGAGCATATTCAGCATGTCTGTTTGGTTTTCCAGAAGTTTCTGAAGAACACATTTCATGTGTCTCTTTCACTCTCCAGCCGTGCATTTCCTGGGTTTTGTCATTGAGTGAAGGCAGACAGAGTGCAGGTAATGACTGATTGGCCAACTCCTGACAACCATAAGCAACTTCACTGTACCCTTAATTTTGCCAACTTCTATTGATGTTTCATCTCTGACTACAGCTGTGTTGAGCCTCCCTGACTCACCTCCACCAAGCTCCCCTTTCTCTGGTCCTCTGAAGCTGAGGAAGCCTTTGTATGCCTAAAAAAAGCATTTCGCCTCTGTTCCGGTGACACCAGAGTGGGAGCCATCCTGTTACAGGGATCACCTGCTGACATTGGCAACTGTGAGTTACTGGCCGTCGTCCTCGCCCTCTAAGAACAGAGACATTGGCTGGAGGGAGCTGCACATCTTGTCCTCATGTGGACAGACCATAAAAATCTCACCTGTGCGTTCTGTCAAGCGGATGAACTCCTGCCAGGCTCACTGATTGTTTGTGATTTATGTCGGTGTGGTCTCTCTGTATCTCAGTAATTTGTTCCTTTACTTTTTTATTTACAAGTCACAAATTTGTCTCAGAGGACTTTACAATCTATCTAGGCTCTATAAGGAAAAACTCCTCACTACCTGTTCTTCAACAGTGTCAATGATCACCAGCTCTGCTCCTCTGTCTCTGCAGTCTTGTCTGCCATTTTCCCAAGAATCAGTCTTAGTGGAGAAGAGATAGCAGGTGCAACTGAACATCTGCCATCCTGCAGGACAAGTTCTCTCTAGAAAAAGCATCAAACAACATGACATTAAAAATCAGACAGGAATGCTGTTTAACTCAGTTGGTAGAGCAGGTGGCCCATGTACAGAGGCTTTGTCCTCACTGCAGCAGACCAGGGTTCAACTTTCAGCCTAGGGCCCTTTGCTGGGTGTCACTCCCCCTCTCTCTAAAGGGGCATTCAAACCAAATGCAATAGATGGGAATTGAGTGGCAACTCTACAAAAATCAATGAAAATCAATTTAAATGGCGCAATGACACCCAATTCTGGCGGCGGCGGCGCGGATAGAGCGTCTAGTGTGGCGCGAATGAAGCGTTTGGAGTGTCTGAAGTGTCTGGGGCATCGGGAGCATCTAAAGCGGCTGAAGCGACACAAATAAAGCTGAAAATATCCAACTTTTCAGGCGGCATCGCGCCGTGACATCCAATCAGTGATGAGTTCAAGCCAACGACGTCACTTCCCTCACATACGGTTGTTTACACTCAGACCAACATGGAGGAGAAGCTAATTGTAGCTGTGTGTGGGCACAGACCTGAGCTAACAGGTTCTCGAACTGGGCTCCGGTCAGCCTGAGGTACCACTGGAACCGGTCGTCATCCAGACGGAGCTCCTTGAGGAGACAGTGAAATTCCCCCAGCTCCGTGTCTCCAGAGGACTTCATGAACCCAGACACGACGGCAGGTGGTTTCTTGTACAGCAGGTACAGTGCACACTGTGCACACTGGTGACGTCAGCCATGATCAACGTGGAAAGAGAGCGGGTTGAGAAATACCGGTTCAAAAATGAGCGGGCAAGCGCGTCGTCTTTTTTTTCCCCCTGAGCGTCAAGCGCGATAAGCATGAATGACGCAAATAGTCCAAAATGATATAGCGGCGCAATACAAGCGTCTCAAGCGATTGTATTTGTGTCTGTCGCGTTTGGTCTGAGCGCCCCTTCATCCTGTTTCCTGTCATATCATCAGCTAATCTGTCAAAAAAGCCAAAAAACAGTAAGAAAAAAAAAACAGCCAAGGTCCATGTTGTTCAGCTTGGGAGGATGTAGATTAAATTCTTGTTCTTTGGATGAAAATGTTGTTAACTGTGCTAATTGATATTTATTATATCATGGGCTATGAATCAAAACCAGGAACAAAATAACTCATCATTAAAAAGAGATTGATATTCTTAATGACAATAATGTTTTGAATGGAGGCTGATCTCTTCTCAAGATCTGCACATAAGTCAGTAAGATGTGTTGATGTGTTGAAGAGCTGATCCAACATCTTTCACTGTTTTAAAAAAACTAACAACAGCTTTGTGAACATGATGGAGGCGATAACCAACCGCTGCTGAGCAGACTGGGTGGAGAAGTCCCACTCCAGCCAGTGTTTCTAACTGTCAAACTGTTAACATTCTTTCTCAAACCAAGACCAGGTTGTGGTTGATTACAGGTATTATAGCATCGCTACCAGATGCTGTTGTTTCTGCATAATTAAATAATAGACCTAATTAATAATTAGCATGGATAGCAATAGCATGGATATTAGCATGGATATTAATACCAATGGAGTGGGGCTACATTAAAACATTCAGATTCAACTGTTTACAGCAGCAATGTTTTGTTAAATTATTGTGAAAGATTTTTTTTTTGCCATCAGTGGACAGAAGGTTAAATTATAAGCTCCTGTTAAAGTTTTGAATGTTAATTTATCCATTGTTTCACCGATCTGCCAAAATACATTTGCAATGAATTATTTTTAGATGCAAAAGGCAAATATTGGCATATGTGGTTAATTTTGATGAATTACTCACAAAGATTGTAATTGATTAAATTATTTTTTAAATTGCTTGACAGCACTAACTATTAAGACTATTTAAAATCTAAATTGTTTCCCCTGTGGTGTTTATGACAGGGTGGAAAAAACACTTGCAGGGGGGCAAATCTTTTGGATCTTTTGTTTGGATCACTTGCCTCGATAAACTCAAAAAGTAAGGCAATAAGGAAAGATCTTCATAGAGCGAAAATATTGTATTCCACCCTAGAAAAGGCTGCACTTTCATTAGGTGGTTCATGACCTTATAGGGAAGTGAAAATATCAAACTGAGGAAGGATCCTGTCACAGAGTCAGTGGCCACACTGAAGACATAGTATTTAAAAAAAACCCACTATAATATGGAAACTATTAAGATATCCAAGTAAAATGTTATCATGTTAACAGACAGCTGTGCAGAACACACACAGGCAGGCGAGCACTCACTCTGTTTGGACAAACTCTGAAGTCTGTCCAGCTCTTTGGACACTGAAGTGAGGTTGGCAATCAGCAGGTCTCTCTCTTCAGACACAGAGGACAGCTTGTCATTACTGGCCTGGAGACGCTCCGTCAGGTTGGCTTTGACAGTGGAGTGTTCTGCAGCTGAATCCCAGTCTGAAATTAAATCAAGAGTCCCTCATGCATTGATACCAATACTGACTAAAGGTTCTATATTTGAGTCAAAATCATCCTAATTTGTCCTGACAGAGGAAGATGTTCATTCTGCTCATGCAGTCTATGAAATATCAACCTGAAGGCTGAAATGAACTTGAGGTCCAAACAGTGATGTACAGTCTTTATAATAATATGCTCTGATGTTTCCCCAGCAAATATCTAAATACTGAACAACCTGCACCTGAATTCAAACATGGTTCAGCTCTTCATCATCCACAGATGTTCAAATATGTCATTTTGCTGCATTAGCTGCTTGAATATATTTACCATGGCTGTAAAATCATATTCATAATTACAGGAACATCTCTCAGAGCAGAATAATGCTCCTGAAATCACAAGTTCACCCCGACACTGACTGATGAAAAACAGACTCACAGGTGACACCGAGGCTGATGAGTCCAACCAGCAGGACAACACTGAGCAGCCCCAGACAGAGAAGCAGGGCTCCATGAAGCCTCCTCTCTGAGCTCCTGGGACCTGAACACAGAGAGGTCATGATATCATGATCATAACACAGGATAATACACAACATCAATATGCACAACCCGTGTGTGTGTGAGTGAGCATTCTTACCTGTCTGATTTGTTGAAGGTGTTGGGTCGACAGGCTTGTTGTAATC
Source organism: Sparidentex hasta (assembly GCA_030272975.1). NCBI lineage: Eukaryota > Metazoa > Chordata > Actinopteri > Spariformes > Sparidae > Sparidentex > Sparidentex hasta. The sequence continues at coordinate 12,492 of JARJLU010014881.1, forward strand.
AACATTTGCATAGATCTCCTCCATCGCTCAAAAGGTACCCAGCTCTCTCCTGAACGGTCAGCGCATGTATGTGATGATGGTGGATTCAACATCTCTCATGGTTTTCAGGAAGTCACAAGTTTTTAGAGGTGATGAAAATAGTTTGTACAGGAAACATAAACCACTAACTCAATATCTTTAAGTTCCACATCTGTGTAACTGCACATGAACATGTCCAAATAAGTCTGAGGTCCTTTTCAATTGGCACTTTTCTAAAAACTAAATTGACCATTGTATTGGATTGTTGAGTTTAAACTAACTCAAAACAGGAGTGAATAAATGTGTGGTGAACCACCAGAATCCATCAGAGATCCCTTTTCCTGATGAATGATGTAACTTAATATTAATTATATAATATTATATATAATATATACATTATAATGTTTGTTGTATTCTCACTTTTATTCTACTACAAAATGCAAGTATTTTTTAGCAGGCCTGCCGCTGTTACTGCATTACCGTGGTGACACAGTCATGTCACAGCCCCTCTTTTCTTCACACCATGCATGTTTGAAAGTTTCCACAGTGTCACAGAGGCAGTTGTTTTAAATGGCTTCACTTATTTGTGCGTTAAGGGAAAATATCAATGCTGTGGCAGACAAATACAACCTGTAAAATATAACTGCAACTGTAAAGAGGGTTAGGGTAGAAAACAGAGGGGGAGAAAATGAGTCACAAACCTTCTTTGATCGAAGGCCAAGGAGCTGTTGGGTTGACGGTGACTTCATAGATTGGATGCCCTGCTGACTAGGCAACAGCCATTTTGAGAAATGCTGATTTGCTGATTAGCCAAAGACAATAACGAACAAATATTCACTTCAGTGGAATTAAGTTTGAGCCACAGAATACAGGGAGCAGAGGCTGCTATCTAATTGCATTTGTGTGATTTACGTCAGTGATCACTGTATCTGCATGGCTAAATGTCACTAGAGAAAAGTAAGAATGTTTTTTTTGTCATTTGAATGGAAAGGGGTGTTTTCTGAAAATGGGTAGCATGCACTTCCTCATCCCCTAATTTTGAATTCTCAGGAAGTGCACGGTGCTGCTTGTATGGCCTCTTTTAGCAATCATTTGGTTCGTTTCCCTCTTTGAGTATGATGCAGTGTTACAACGCAGTTGTGGGTTATCTTATCTAAAATCCAGATACAGCGCGGATCCTGTGTGATTTAAAAAAAGAAGAAGCATATTTTCACACATTTCAGACCTTGTTTCTTTGGCCCAGTGTCCTTCAAAATGACCTTGACAATACTATTACAATGTAATTTGAGCTTACTATACAGTTTTTTTCAATTTTTTTTTTTTTTTTCTAAAAAACTGTATAGTAAAAGAAATTTGGGGAAACATGTAAATGAAAGAAAAAAGAAATAATGAATTGGTATACTGTGATTTGAGTTGACTTTCCATTGAATTTTCTTTTAAAGAAATGGTTTTGGCAACTGAGGACTGACTTGCTGACCTCAACAACAGTCGAGCTCAGGCTCAGAATTCGCAGTATCACCTCTGCTACTGGCATAAATATACTATGTGTGGAAATGGACTTTGAAATGTTATAGTAATTATAAAGTAATAAGAGGGATTATTATATTTAATAATAAATATTATTATTATTATTATTATTATTATTATTATTATTATTATTATTATTATTATTATTATTATTATTAATAGTAGGAAAATTAGTGCGTCTGAATTGGTCAAAGTAGTGAATTTGAGCATAAAGGTCTTTATTGAACAAGTTGTCCTTATTGAAAAAAAGTAAAATCTGGATGCTCAAAATGTATATAGCAAATATTCACTCAGTATAACATAGGTACAACAACTGTGGTAATATGTAATATATATTTAAAGTAGTAGGTTTGTTAACCCCTTAATTTACAGCCTGCAAATTATGTTGTAATGTGGCAAAATTACTTAGAAATAGTTTAAATCAGTGACATAATGGCATGTTGTAGTGGTAGAATTACCATGAATTACTGTAAAGTACTTGGTAATAAACTATAAGCATATTTAGGTTGTTAAGTTGTGTATTGTCACCAGAGTTAACCCATTATTATTTTGTGGACCTTATAAGTGTAACATGAGCTCTTACAGGAACATACATGTGATTTCCATTTGACAGAGACATGCGACATACTGGTAGTAACCTTCACAGATATCTTGTGTACAGTATCATCACCTTGAAAAGTTCATTACAAATACATTAGGGTTCTTACACTGAAAGTTCTTGGCTGTGTCGTGGAAACTGGCTGCTGCATTTATTTTGTGCAACAAGAATTTTGACAAGACTTGCAGACCCTTCTGATATGATATCAAGCAACTTTATTATAATTATCTGATTATTAAAAGCCTGTCTTTATGATAGAATAACGGGTACAAATGCTAAATGCTCAAGCTAAGTATTAGCTTATACTCAAGCAATTCAATTTCAGCTTTTCTGTAAAATCACTCTAAGATCTCTCTCTCTCTCTCTCTCTCTCTCTCTCTCTCTCCTTTGTTTCAAAGCTCATGTACATACTAAGGCATTTTGGCACAGATCCACTTCAAAGGCTTATCACACCGCACATCATTCCAGTTTTTTTTGACATTCACACCAAATACGAGGTGTATACAGTCCTCTTCGCCCCACTTTGGGTTTCCACCACCATTATCAGGCTGTGTTTCAAACCAGTACCTAGGAGGTTATTAAAGGAAGTGAGTCAGTCTGATTCTGATAACAATTATTCAAACATTGTATATGTGTCTGTATTCAAATCAGGTGTTGAACATCTTCTCTTTGCCTTACATCACAGTCGGTGGTGGAGTTCCATCTATCCATCTCCAGGTCCCCTCCTCGTCTTTGTCATTCAAACCAATCCAAGTATCTTCCTTGATGAATTTAGAGATTAACTCCTGTTCAAGGTAAAGGAAATAAAGCCATTGTTTCTATTTAATTCTGAACCATATCAAATTTAATATGGATTCATCTGAACAGTAAAGTAACATTCACTTCAAATTTTTATGAGTACAACTCATCTCATCAACCCCTGCTGTATTAACCCCTGCTGTATTAACCCTGTCTCTTCACTGCTCCTGTGCCAGCTTGTTCCATTCCTTATGGTGT
>JARJLU010014882.1:0-55326 GCA_030272975.1 Sparidentex hasta
TGAAATCTAGGTCACCAAGAGATATCAGGGCAAGAGTGAAAGAAGGCCACAGAGAGGAAGGAAAGTTTATAAAAATACATAAAGACAAAAGGAAGAAAAGATACAGCACTTGCTCTTTGTTCACTCAGAGTGAACTACGGTAAAGTAGTTAGAAAATAATTGAATCCAGCCATAATATTTGCACAGTTAACAATGAAATTCTCTTGAAAAACCACTTGCACAGTGAGGACAGTATCAAGAGATTATTGTGAGTAGCTTTCTGTTTAAATGTGCACCAAGTGTTATTTCTAAAGCAAAGATACATCTCAGAGGAAAAGATGATTTTGTGGTTTGTATTCTATCGAAATAACTTTTGCCCAACACATTTAAGCTTTTTACAAACTCTCCACTTGTCAGCTCTGGGCTCTTATTGTTATATTTAGCCAATCTTCCCATTCCATTTTTCTGCCTTCAGCGTCTTGAATGGTGTATTAACACCTGCAGATCAGCTGGAGGCCACAAAGTTCAAGCCTCCTTTCTGCTCAAGTCAACCCGTGTTGTGGCAAACACTGTAGAGAAAGAGAACAATGAGAAGCCAATGTGAAGCAGCTGATTCCCTCTCTGTCTCTGTCTCTGTCTCTCTCTTTCTCTGTCTCTCTCTCTCTGTCTCTCTCGCTCTCTCTCTCTCACTCTCTCTCTCTCTCTCTCTCTCTTGATCTCTCTCACCCCCTTGCTCTCCCTCTCTTTCTCTGAACCCCCCATGCCCCCACCTTCCTTTAATGAAAGGAGCCATTGTCTCTGACCTGGATTGAAAAACTCACACAGTACTTTTCCTTTGAGGTTTTAAAAACTTTGCCTGCTTAGATGAAATGCAATTAGCTGTGCTTGCGCATGTACAGTAGTCATTCACGCGTCCACACGCTCCTGCGCACTAATGTAAAACCAAAAAATAACACACACATAAAACATGGTCCTACGTATGTACATAGCCGCTCAAATAAACCCATACTGACACATGAACATGTATAGTGTGTGTGTGTGTGTGTGTGTTCCAGCTACAGTGTACTCAGAAATCTCAGATTCCAGGCCCTCTTAGTCTGCTGGCCACCCAGCGAAGCCCCACCTCTCTCTACCTCCATGCCCTCCTTCTCTTTTTACAAAGTGACTAACGTATTCAGACCAGCTCTGACCACTGACCATCACTCTCAGTGTGTGGAGGCACAACAGAACAGTCTCTTTGTGTTGCTGGTGACAGAGTAGCACAGTGGAACAGGTCTTTGACAACTAATTGAATGGGACATGTAAACATGGAGCATATACCTAAAGTTTGATGGGCTCAGGAGTTTTGAGTGAGCAGAGGGTGCTGAGAACCTGTCGCCGTGGCTCGATTTCAAGAAAGACCCAAGGCGGCAACTCTGCCGTCCCGTTCCTGCACGAGCGTCCCGGGAAGTGGCCGACTGCAGAGACGGATGGGTTTTCGCAAACTTGAGGACTGCACCTTTGACAGCTTTGAGCTGCTTTACAATGGAGCTGTCGATAAGATCAAAAGCCACAAAAGTAACCTCAACCTCAGTAAGTTTATCAGCTTCAAAATCAGGATTTTTAAGGAAAAGCTGATCCAAATTACAGTGTACAGTGAACTTGAATGGATAACTAAAGCTTCTACGCGTTAGGCAGTATTCTTTGGCAACCACACAGTGCTGAATACAGAGGTGGTGCTGTAGACTTCTTCTGTTTTTTATGTGATCAACCCCAATGAGATATACAAATCCAACCAAATACCAAAGTGTTTGATAGCCTCACTTTATTGTCACAGAAATCTATACATATACTGTAGTAAGAGTCTACAAGCTTCTTTCACAAAAACATGGATGAAAACATACAATTCTATGTGTCTTCATTTGAAGTGTCGGTGTCTGTTTAAAAATGACTGTTCCATCTGGGGGGTGTAAAGGAAGTCTCTCATATGACACTTAGCTGTGGTGGTTTTAGCTTGCAGATGCCACCCTTGCTCCACAGCACCACCCCTGCCCTATTTTTTTCACTCCAGTAAACAAGAAGAATAATGTCATCAATATTGCACAAATTTTACCCGGCACGCTTTGCTGACATCTCTGTAAATCTATCTCAGAAGTTTTATTGTTCCATTTTGTACAAATGTATTCAGACAAATCTGATTTAGACCAATTTAAGTGTTTATATTATATCTTCTGATTTTAACCATACCATGTTCAGAAGCTACTGTTCAAACCTAAACTAAACACAAGCTTCCTCTGGCCTCAGCCACATCATTATATTGCAATTACCTTCTTTCAACCTTGCAAGGATTTCCTGCTGATTTCTAGCCTTTATTAGCAGTTGATATAATGTGTGTTTTTAGCTTTTTTTTTCTCTCTGAGATTAGAGGTTCATACAAAGCCTGCATGGCAGAGAAGGTCAGCGCTATTAAAAGTGACATCTCCTGGCATGGCATTTAGCTAATCCCCTGTCTGTGTTGCTGATAAATGGTGTAGTTACTATCCCTCATAATGGCCAAAGAGACCCTGTGATATGGTAACCCAGGATGAAGATTTATATATAGAAGACAGCAATCCAATTTTAGAAGCAGAACAGGCGTGTTGACAGTATTATTAATATGCTATCTGATGTAGAGGGCCTCTGTGGAACAGGAAAACGATTGTACTCTATCTGTCTGTGTCTGACACACATACCATATTGTGTCATGCTGGGCTGTATCACACACTTGCGGCACATCTAACACAATATAATGGACTTTTGGAATGAGGCACCTCTATTTTTGGCGTTGGGAAGGAAACTATGGAGAGGAAAAGGGTGGAGAAAGGGAAAAGGAGTCGTAGAGGTTCCTATACACAGAAATAATTGCACAAGGTGTGCGGAAGAAGTAACAAACATTATGGGAGCAGGAAATCTGGGGGAAAAGGAAGGGAGACAGTGTGAGAGATCTGCAGGGTCATTGACTTGAAGGTATCAACAACAGCAAATGAGTGATGGCGAGTGTATTACAAGTACTGTTGACGAGTATGTCAGGTTTTTTTTTTTTATCAAATTAAGTCAGTTACATTAAAATGACTGTATATTGTGTGTGGTTTATTGACAATGTGGCATGATTTTAGGTTGCTATTCTTAATTTTTGAATAGTTATGCAACGCATCAGCTTGGGATTGAAATTGATGACTGCAACTTTGATTTGGGTGATTAGTCTTTGGAAGTGTTGTGTTTCTAACAGAAGGCACCAAGGTAAAGCTGGCAGCTAGCTGGTAAACAGTGGAACAACAGTCTTTCCTCAGAGGTTGGTGGAGACCAAAAAACAGCTGAAAGACCAATGAATAGTCACGTTTGATACATCAGTTGGCCAGAAATGCAACTTTTTATTAATATTTATCCTACGCTTTCTCTGCTGGATGTGTAAATGGACAACTTTTTGCAAACACATATCCCATATCAACTTTCGCTGTAGTGTAAACCACTGAACTAGTTCTGCCTACAGCACCCAGGGTACATTGCAGCTGTTGTTAGTCATTTGTCTAATAGGTTTACAGTTGGCTGTGTATCTCCTGGCACAGTGCAACCTAGCCAGCTCTAAGCTGCTTAGCCCATAGCAACCTTTGGCTGGCCTCTCGCTTACGCACACACACTCACTCTCTCTGTCTTGTTTACATACATGAATACCATAAACACATTCTTATGCAGATAGGGAAAGGAGGACAGGCAAACTGAGCCAGTGGAGGCATGAAAGTGTCTGTGAGGAGTAATGTTACATAGATGAATAAAGAGAGAACAACATCATACTTTGTTAATAGGTTTCCTCTACAGTGACTCACATTAGGGAAGACCAAAATGTTCTGTTTTCACTAAACCAGAAGTGCAAAACATCATACAAAGCAAGTGAGATCTGGAGATACAGCGTATGCCCTCTTGGTAATTTGTTAGCTGCGGGAGGTGCTGGCAATGAATGTTTTATTAGCTTTAATGGGTAGAGATAAAGGACGAGTGAGATATGAGATTAGGTGATGAGAAAGAGAAACTGGCAGCTCGATTCTTGTAATATGAATCCCCTCCTGCCTGTGTGATGATGGGAGTGTGTCAGGGAGGAGAAGAGGGGTACCAGGTGATGTGCACTTTCCTTTGCAGGGGGTGTGTAACCCTGCTTTTAACACTTTCTTCACTCCTAGTTCAGTCGCTTTGAAGAATGAAGCGACTCATTTTTTCAAGCAGTGTTGTAAACTTTGCATTTATCATGCTTTACTGTATATCCTCTGTATGATGGTCTTTCCCATTGATGTGGTACCTCAGCAGTGTGATAGAGGTTCACAAAGTTTAGTTATTAAAGGAAAAGCCCTGCTGACAATGGAAATCTTTCTGTGGGTGCATAAATATTTGTAAGCATTCATTAATTTGTGCTTCGGCACGTGCACCAGCTTTCGTGGCCTCCTCTCCTCCAATATTCATGTGTCGCTTTAGTCCGGGACAATAGACTGAGAAGAAACACCACTGTGCTGATGTTGCACCCCAGGCATAGAAAGCCTTGATACCTGAAACCACTTGAAGCCAGGAGGTGAATGACAAGAAGGAAGAGTGCGGTGGAGGTGAAGGAGCTGGATAGGGGGAGACATGAAGTGAGAGCAGCATTTACAATCAGAGTATGTGTTATTAATGAAAATCACTCCAGTTGTATAAGTTCGACCTTGATTCCACTTCAGAATAAGATGTGTTTCAATTATTTAATTATATGGTATTATATTATTATATATTATTATGATTATGGATTAAATTGTCTGTTTTAGAGAAACTGAAGTTGTTTTCCCCAGTTTAGATGCTATCTGCTGGATGAAATGTTCCACATAAAGTTTGAATAACTGTCAGGAATACTTATCAGACGCCTTTTTCATGACCTCGAAAGTACATGTGGAGCTCTTGGGGCTGAGTTGTTTTCATATCAAAAATTTGAGATGCTGATCTCTGATGATTGTGTTCTATTTTTCCAGAGGAGGAGCTGAGGAAGCTGCGGGAAGAGACCAATGTGGACTCCCTGCGGCAGGAGCTGGAGAGAGAGCGAAGCAAGAGGATAGACCTGGAGCAGAAGATGAATGAGGTGCTCAAAACCAGGTAAGAGAGAGACAAAAAGCAGAGCTGAGTACACGCCAGGAGATTAGGCTAAATGTGCAAAAGAAGGGAAGTAAAAGTGAGGGAATGACAGGAAATGGTGACTCTGCACTTTGTGACAATTCAGCTGATCAGAGTTTATCATAGGTCAAATCTGCGGTGTGTTTGTGTGTGTCAGTCCCAGTGCTACCAAAGTTTTCTGTTATAAATATAGGCCTCAGCAGCTTAGTGGGTGAGGAAATTCCATAAGGAGCTGTGTGTGTGTGTGTGTGTGTGTGTGTGTGTGTGTGTGTGTGTGTGTGTGTGTGTGTGTGTTTGTGCATGCATGGAGGGAGGGAGGTGGAAATTGAGAGAAAAAAACAGAAGCAAGTCACGCGCCGGCCTGTGTCGCCAAGTGCGCACTGTGACACAGTTGCTATGCTGGTGTCAGTAAAAGCCCGCGTCTCTTGGCACCCAGCGAGCCGCCCTCAAACCCAGGGTGTGTATGTACGACTCTGCGTGTGTGATCAGATGATGTTTCCACGCCTGCCAATGGGAAATTCCACCAGTGCTCTCCAAGTGATTATCAGCACAGAAACACAGCCTCAAGAATGTTTGAGACGGTGTGTGAGAGGTGAACTAATGTACCATGAGCAGAGTTTTCTTCAGTAAATCCTCTGTCAGCTGTATCCAGCTGGAGAGATGGAGGGGTCCAAGTGTTTTTGGGCAAGGCAGCATAGCTTGGTGGCCGACACTGAAACACTCTGGTTTCTCTAGGAAGTTGAACATAATTGTGCAGACTTAAATGTCTTCTGTAAAATATCTGCACACTGCAATGTTCCAGATACAGATGGCTGACAAATTAAAGGAACATAATTGAATCTCGTCCCAGTAAGATGTTATTTCATCATTAATGGAGTAACACTTCAATGCAATTGGTGAAGGCTGAGGCCATATGATACTTAGTGTCCCACACCACTGCTGTTGAAGCTTGTTCACCATGTTTCTCTGCTCATTTTTCAAGTGTTTACTTCAATTTGTCTGATATATTGAGAGCTGCAGCCAAAATGGATTTGTTAAAGTTAATTTGCAACAATTTGGATAAATGAATGTTAGATTTACAGCTGTGAAGTGAAGATAACTGGCTCCCCCTGTCTTCTTGGATTGTTTAACTGAATACTTTTGGGTTTTAGACTGTTGGTCGGACAAAGCAAGACAATTTAAAGAGGTTTCCTTGGGCTTTGGGAATTTGTGAAAGGCATTTGCAACCTTTTCTGACATTTTGTTACTATGTTTCTTGTGCTAGTATTTGGTACCAACTGCTAAATTGTCTTCAGTAGTTACACTTCTGTGTCATTCATCAGACCCAGACAGCCTTTGTATCCTTGTATACAAGTAGCAAGTAAGAAGATGCAAAAATGTAAAAAGGAATAATGTTGTTGTGTTGTGTCATATTACATAGGTCTGAGAATATTTTGCCCAGTTACACATGTGTGTCTATATACTGTAGGTTGTTTTGCTGGCACCCAGTCTGCTAACAGCTTCACCAGAGCACACTGAGGTAATAAATGATGGCTGGGTGAGAAGGTGTGAAGCGCTGCCACTCAGTGTGGTATGAGGTGGAGGGTGATGGACTCATAGAGCCAGTTTGTCACCTTTTGATTTTGATTGTCCAAAAAAATTTTCTGTTTGTGCTGCCACCTGCTATGAGATCATAACGGTGAGAGTATTGACTTCACACAAGCAGATTGAGACCAAAATGTCTTTGCTTCATTCTGTCTCTATCTCCATATGTGTCTATTTAACTCTGCCAAAGTTTTGCCTGTTGTGGGACTGCAGCTCTGACAATAGAGAAGTTAGATGAACGCTTGACAAATGTTTCCTCTTCTCTCTCTCTGTCTGTCCCCCTCAGGCTGGAGGACTCTCCACCACAGCCTCCCCGGAAACAGCAGTCGCCCTCAAACAATGGAACAGGTATGAGTGCCCCCGCAGGAGGAGGGGAGAGAGAGTGTGCGGAAGAGAAGGGTGGCTGGGTGTGAGTCCAGGGGGACGAACAGGAAATGAGAAGGGAAGGAAGACTTTGACGTCCTGAGCGGGGGAGTAAATCTAGAAGAGTGTGTGTTTGTGCATGCATGTGCGTGAGTATGTGTGCAAGGGAGGTGGGGATGTAGGATGTGTGCGGTTGAGCGCTCGACAGCAACAGTGTGAGTGCTGCTAGGTTATTCTAGGACGTACAGCAACAGTGTGTGTAGTGTGTGTGCGGCACAGAAACACACTCATCCATGGTGATTTCCAGTGTGCAATTAGTTGTCTCCAGAGCAAGCGAGCAACAACAAACTGCAGTAATTAATCAAAAACTGTTCTACTGTGGAGGTTAATTGCTGTCATTAAAATACATCAGTTAGGGATGAGGAGAGAACGATAATGCAGTCTGTTGGTATTTCTAAAATGTGTGTGTTTTGGCTATTATTTGAAACTTTTTGTCATAGTGTGACTTCTAATGACCTAGCAGTTGTGTGTGCATGCGTGTGTGTGGTTTTGGAGAGACGTAGTGGCTAATTTTGGAAAATGGGTTATGATTGTGGATCACTTCATCTAGGGCAGACATGCCTGAGCTCTATCCAGTGTCGGAGGTGCGTGTGTGTGTCAATGTTTTTTTTTTTCAGGATGGATTAAGAGTGTCTGTATTGTGGCTTTTTTGTGTGGGTAAATGGACAGAGAGAGTGAGTGTAATCTGTCAAGTAAAGAAGAGAGGATGAATAGAGCAATTTAGGCCGATGGCTCTGTGATAACTGTGTTCACTTCAATTTGAAATGGCTTCTAACAGAATGTCATTATCTGTTTTTTAAAAAAAAGAGTTGTGTTTCGTATTAAATCTGCAGCAAAAAAGAAAAAACAGCTTGAGCTCCCACTTTGCAATAATTACATTCAAATGTCACAGAGAGGATAAACACACTGTTTAAAAAAGGACAGAGAGCACAGGGTGCTTTTTTTTTCAGCTTCACCTTCACACAGTCACTCACAGTCTCTGAGGGTGGCTGATCACTACAACCACTGTCAATTAGAGTCAATTAGAGTGTACTTAGCAGCTACACCGGAGCAGCTTAGGATAGTGTTCTTTGCTCAGGGTCACTTCAGCATTAGTAATTGACCATTTGCTGTGCTCCAGCCCCCTTAGTTACTGTTGCTATGCCTGTCGAGCTCTCCATTCTCACATAATGCAGTTCACAAAAATAACATATTCAATAGTTAAGTTAATATTAAAAGAGCTGAACAGAAACAGACTGGTTACTTGCAGATGACAGCTGTGGATTTTGTCGTCTGAATTGACAGTTGTTGCTTTTGGGTAGTGACCTCGACTTTTACTTTACCTACATGCTGTGAAGTACAGGAGAACAGTATGTGAGGTTTTTGGTGTGTCTGAAACCTTGTTATGAAACCAGTAGTATGTGAATTGCATTCTGTTAAAAGGGGAAGATCTGAATATGCAAACACTGTCATAATGACAACACAACAACAAAAATAATCCTTTACTTTTTCATTTGATCCTTTGAGGTACAGCTTATTTCTTGTAATTGGACTCTGGATTACTTGGACAACCCATGCACAGCTCTTTATCATATGGAAAAATCCATGTTTTTACAATACACTGTACATGGGCAGGATTTAGTGAAAGATTGGTTGGAAGTTGGTAGAAGATTTTTCCATCAAGTTTTATGTTGGTCATAAAAAAAAAGGTCATACTTTCACTCACAAGATCAGTGTGCATGGATGACATAATGTCGCTACAGAGCCATGTTTTTATGCAAATAGCAAAATACTGTTGGTAAAGGGAATCCAAAGATGAGTACCTATGGTGAAACTACACAATTTGTCAGACTTTTGGTGATGTTTGATGAATAGACCTAATCTCAGGGGGTGTATACACACCCATTTGTTCTCTGTAGCAGATAAACAGCAGAAGGAGGTCTGGAGTTCACGGCTGCAGAAGTGGTTGTACGAACGCTTTGGGGTTTACATCGAGGACTTTCGCTTCCAGCCAGAGGAGAGCACCGTGGAAGCCGAGGAACCACTAAGTGCTAAGAGGTGAGTAAGAGTGGCTCTGGAATAGAACATGACGTGTCTGTCCTCTGGTATTGATTCTGCGTTTGCTCAAGAAGATGTGGAGTCAGACAGATAGACGGCAGCTGGGTAACACTAAAGGTGTGCAAACAGTGTGTTCTGTTTAATTTATAGAACAAATTCATATTTTAGACTGTGAATGTGCATCCTGGATAAATATCTAAACCAGTAAACAGTATACTGCATGTGCCTTCTGAAATGTGCAATGTTCCCACAGATTCTTCATAGTAGTTTGGCCTCATCTAGATGAGATGTGTTCAGAATGGCTTTATTTTTAAGAGAGAGAGGACGGAGAAAGTAGGAAGCTCTTTTCCTACTTATGTTCTCTGCGGTTGCTTGCTCTCTTCCTTTGTAAAAGAGAATGAGTCATGCTGTACTGATGAAGGCCAGAGTGCTGCCACCTCCTCTTGAACATAAAGCAGCCTTTTCTGGTTGTGATGTGTTTATATGTGAGCATATGCGTTTATTCTGACCTTCACTTTTCTTTTTTCTTGCCAGGTTAACAGAAAATATGAGGCGACTCAGTGAGTATCCAAAACACACACAAACAAGTAGAAAGCCGCAATGGAAGCACATTGAAAATACAAACTTTGCTATATTTAGTATTCATTTTTGGAGCAGGTGTTTGTTGACCACCCATGACTATAGATATTGTACCTCTGGCTCCATTGAACATGACTTTTCAAGAAATACTTGGACATACAATTTCAAATTTGAACACACTAAAATTAAAATTCTAATGCAATTATTATGATTATTTTCCAGGGCATTGTGGGTATTTATGGGCAGAAAAAAGACGGAATCTACACCACATATTTGTTCTAAACCACTCTGAATATATCCCTTGTTCTAGAGCGAGGAGCCAGACCTGTCACCAACTTCTTAAGGAACCTCTCCGCCTTATCTAATTGGCACTCTGTCTACACCTCAGCTATTGCCTTCATTGTAAGTGTGCACTTGTCCAATTTCTAACACATACATCCATTATGTTGAACATTGTGCTCTCTAATCTTTCTCAGTTCAGTTCAGTTCAGTTCACTTCAATCATTGTATTATCCCAGATGGGGAAACTTGATTTGCAGTCAGGGGTACAAGATTAAAAAAAAAAAAGTGCTTGTCATGACTTTAACAGAATATGACTTCTGTAAATTGTACTTTGTCTGAGTGACACAAAGCTGTGTTGATTAATTTCTAAGCTTTATTTGAAAAAAAAGTTTGCTTCATAAAGTGACTGATGAACCCTTTTGGTTGTACATGACGGTGGAATTAAATGAATAGCAAAGTAATTTCTGCTCCACAGTGACAGATTAGAGTGATTCCGCCAAGGACCAAAGAGGTCTAATCAGATCTTCATTAATGTCCACAGTCAGTGATTAAGATAAATCATATTCAACCTATTGATTGCACTCATACATGCCAAGGCCATTTCAGTATGTAGAGATACTCTTACTCTAGTTTGACTTGTGACTGTAATAGCCTTTTCCACCAGCATTATATCACCAGAATTACATGCTTTAAGTCATAGTCTGAAACCATCATTAAAGGGAAACCTCACAGTCATATCTCATTGGTTTGTCTCCCTCTCCTACATAAAACTGCACAGTATTCTTGAGTAGAGATCTGTCAAATAACACTAGTAGTTATGAAACATGTAACAATGTTGTAAAGGGAATTCTGTATGCTTTATTTAACTGAAATCGAAACCTGGCTGTATAAGCTGCTGTTGTCAAAAGGTCATCGTGTCAACTTATTAAAGTCAACTTCACAATGCACTGGGAAAATTTAAATATTTGAATCAATCTGACATTAGTCCTATAAAGCTTTGAATTGCTTGTTTATTCATGTGAAATGAAGCTCTGTAAACTGTGATCACATTAATCAGTAAACGGAATGTTGTCTTGTGCTTCTTTTACCTGCAGATCTACATGAATGCTGCTTGGCATGGCTGGGCCATTCCCATGTTACTCTTCCTGGCTATCCTGCGCTTGTCCTTAAATTACCTCATTGCCAGGTAAACACGTCTCCTCAGTGGGTATTTTGATATTAGAGAAATGGCCATTTTGCCATTTTTTTATGATATGGTCTCTAAACTGCTGCCATGGCTAGTTTGACATTTTGTTCCAGCTGTTAAAATGTGTACTGTGTGCTTTGTGTAATAAAACTTTTTCAAACTTAACTACTCAGCCACAGCTGAACAGATGCACACAGTGGCCCCACATAAAAACATGAATCTGCTACAGCAAATGCATGTTAATCATAATGAGCTGATTTTTAAAACATGCTCACATACACAAATTTATTATCAACGTTATTGTTTCTGTTTGAATTATTTTGTTGATGTTTATGCAGTGTTAGCTCAAAGTGGGGCATTTTGGGGATCATTATGAAATGAGGGCACATTAGTATTTGTCAGACATCTGCCTGGATTTGGACTGCTTAACTGGGACACCTGTTCACCTTTAAAAGTGATGAAGGTTGTAAAGATGTTGCAGTCACGGGCTTTAGAGGTTGAGGAGTCGTGTAATGGCCTAATTTCATCCAAACAAAACACCTAAAAAAAACATAAAACAGCACATTAATTGCATCGTCATCCTCTTTTCCAGAGGTTGGAGGATCCAGTGGAGCATTGTGCCTGAGGTCTCTGAACCCATGGTAAGATGTTTTCCCAGTTCCTGTTTTACTGTTTCCTGTCGCTGTGCGTCAGGAGGAAAACATATGCATCAGTGGAGTCCTGTAAACGTTTTCACTTTGTTTTATGCAGGAGCCTCCAAAGGAAGACTTGACTGTGTCTGAGAAGTTCCAGCTTGTACTTGACGTTGCACAAAAAGCACAGGTACAACACAGCTCATGTAACTTTTCAAATCAGTGAAAAAAGATAATGATGAAACAGTACTTACTCATAAGGTGCTTAAACTCTTCTTACAGAACCTGTTTGGAAAGATGGCAGATGTTTTGGAGAAGATAAAAAAGTAAGTGAATGAAAATTGTTACATTTTACTAAATGCTGTGTTCAAGTATACAAAAAGTATAATAGTTTTAGTTAAGTTTTTTAGTTTAGTTTTAAAAAAGCAACTTTTGAATGATATTTTCATGTTTGTGATTCTCCATCAGCTTGTTCATGTGGGTGCAGCCCGAGAGCACCCGGAAACTCTACATCTGCCTGTGGGTGGCTTTCATCACCTCCTGCGTCCTGCCATACAAACTAATGGGCTTCATGATCGGTGAGAGACGCATACGCGCACAGACAAAGCTTCTTTATCCCTCTGACGTACTGTACGTTCTGTGTTGGACCTTGAAAGAATGCAAATACTTAAACACGATCCAGCGCACACAAACAAATGCATTCATTAAAGCACTTGTGTAACTGTTCTCCCTCTCACTGAGGAGCATCTGCAGGCTATTAGCATGCCTTTCTGAATATTAGTTACTGTAGCTATTACACAAAATGTGCTGTGGGCTCATCAGAAAATGGCTGGGGCAAAAATATTTATTGTATTATATTTATTACAATGTCTATGTTCATCCAGATAGATACCAGTTGTCAATTCTCATGTGAGCACTTCATACATTTTCTTAGAGGATGAATCTCACTGACTTTATGATCCTCTGACTTTTCCTCCAGCGTCACCATGAGGTTGACATTTGTAGTTCTGAGTGAAACAAAAGATCTTGTCCTCCACTGTTTGTCCTCCAGTGGATCAATTTTAGTGACGTTAGAAACTAGTAACGTCAGTAAATAGCAAAACTAATGACATTCCTACCAACTTCTCTTGTGCTTTCTGTTTAGTGCTACTTGGCAATTGTTAGCTTACAGGCTAATAGGTGGCAAACATTGTACTTTTTGAACATGAGAATAACAGCATTGTCACTCTGAGCATGAAAGCATGGGCTTTCGTGTTTAGTTCAAAGCACTTTGCTAAATGCCATGTTCATGTTGCATTAGAGTTGTTGTAATTATGTGTTGTCAACATCCAATTTATTATTATGCCTGTGAGACACATGTTTTTCTACAATATGTTCAAATTTGCATTTTCATAATATGGAAGAGCATGAAAACCAAACAGAAATGGACACGCATGTCAGTCAAAGACCGTTGTTCAATGAAATTAAACCCAGATTTAATGGATATGCTGTTTATATTATCAATGCACAGTGCAATCCTCCAACGTCCAACAACTCACAATAAGGTAAGGGATGAGTCATGGGAGTAATTCTAGTAAATCTCTATATCTCTTGTCACTGTGTTATTTGCAATACAGCCATTTGGTCAGAATTGCAAACAGCATGTGTGTTATATTTGTTACATTGCTCTCCCTGTGCAAACAATGTTTTGTCCTCGTCATTAAACCAACAAATAAAGTAAATCAATAGCAATTTATTCAACTGACCAATCTTTTTATCAGTTACTATAATTATTATGCTGGGAAAACATGATTCAGAGTTTTAGTGTTCAGTAACTCTCACAGTTATTCATCTGTTGTTCTTGGCTTTTGCAAGTTAGTTTAGAGAACTGACTCCGTTTGTAACCGTGCTCCTCATTTGACCCTCCTCTGCAGTAATATGCGAGCCGTTATTTAAGGACAACTCTCTGACTGTGTGAATAGCCTCAGAAAAAAAGATTTAAATGTGATGGATATTGAAAGAGAAGTTATGTAAAAGAATTTGAATGATATGAAGGAGTTCTGTAACTCTGCACTGTGACTGCTGAGATTAAAACGATAAAAAAAAAAAAAAGAAAATAGGAAGGCCTTGAAAAGTCAGAGTTTATGCTAGCACCATTACTCTTGTTCATCGTTTTCCTTACTCTGCTTTTGTCTTCTCTCTCCTCTCCAGGCCTGTATGCCGGTATCAAGTTCTTCATTATAGACTTCCTGTTTAAGAGCTGTCCGAAGCTGCGGGACAAGTACGACACACCCTACATCGTATGGAACAGCCTGCCCACAGACCCTCAACTCAAAGAGCGGACCAACGCCACTGTGTCCCGAAGGGTAGGGAGGAATAAACACATACAGATCTGCATCAACTCTCTGCTGTTTGTCTTCCTTTATTCCCTCCTCTTCACAGATTCTTGCTTTCTCTTAAACCGTGGCACAGAAAAAAAAACCCACACAGACCATTCAACACAGCTTAGTCTGAAGCTTGAGAAAATATGCTCAAAATGCATGAGGATTATTTGTTACCCTACTTTTTTGTTTAAGCAATCCTTGTTTCTAATTAGAAAAGCTAAAGTTGACCAAGTTTATACCTATAGAGGCTTAACAGTTGTGTCGCAAATTTTTAAGCAGCTACTGCATTGATACCATTGACGTCCAGTGGAGATTTACACTTGTTTTGTAAACAAGTTTTGTGAATTGAGGTTAGTGCTATGTAACTACCAAATTAACTAGTTTAATAAGCAGGCTTATCTTGATAATATGTTAAAAAACAGCCAAACATAGAAAGAAAAGTAAAAAAGAAAACCCAGCTGTTACATCTACAAAAAAGACTGGAGAAGATTTAAGAATTTCTATTGCGATATAGTTGGAGAATACCTTTTAACTGTAGGTTGTGTCAGGACAGGCTGTGTCTACCCTCCCACCACTGACCCCCTGTGGCAGGCCAAAGGGAGAAAATAGATCAATAAAGTATCAAAATATCATCCCTCTTTCAATAATGCATCACAGCTCAGCCGCTCTCTGTCAGGATGTGCCCGGGACACCACAAAGTGTACGTGTTTCTGTGCGTGTAGGATTGAGTGTGTGAGCATGTGTGTGTTGCTGTGTCACAGGTGTACTCTGTCGTTTCTCTCTCTCAGCTCTCTGGCACTGAGAAGGTAGGGACTCAGGTGTGTCTGCCTTTGGTTACCGTGCTGCGCCTGGGTGTGCCGCAAGCTCACCACAAAGCGCGTGTGTGTGTGCAAAATGTGTGATACACCTCGGGACTGGCCGTCAGTGTTTGTGGACAGAATGGATCAAAATGTCATGATAACTTCATGATTACATTTCAAAATGGACTTCTCAAATCATTATTATATATCTTTCTTTAAAAAGATTACATTCATTTATTTTATTCTTTTAAAAAACAATGTCCAGATTGACATTTTTGATCCACTGATATAGATGCTCTATGAAAAGTAGTAGTGTGTTTACACAATAGTTAAAGTGCCCTTAGTGTCCCTGTCACTGTAATGTAGAATGATAGTGCATTTAATCCTTCCTGTTCTCCATAATTTGTTGTAGTTGACCGTAAAATGTAATTACTTTATGAAATGTTAATTGCTTTTGTAACTGAAACACTTGTATTAAAAAGATTGACCTAAACATCTACACCAGGCTACATTTTAAGATAAAACTGATCTTTTTTCCACAAACTAACAAATATTTCTGCCTATAAACTGTGGCTCTGGATGATGACTGAATGATGGCCTCACTCTCTGCTTTGCACGTCACAGCTGAGCCTGCTGCAAACAAGTGCACATGCAGAGAAAGCACATAATGCAATACTGAAAGTTGAGCTGTTTCGATTGTGGCCACTCTTCTCAGTAGCTCTGGGAACATGCAATCTTGTTAGACGGTACCACAAAATGTGTGGAGATTTTTTGATGGTAAATATGTCTCCCTGTCCCTCCTCCTCTGCCTCATCACTCCGTCCTACATGCCCTTTTTGTCCCCTTCATGGTGATTGTGCTTTGACTTCCGTCTTCCCGTCATCCCGTCTGTTTCTCCCGCCTCCTCCTCTGTCTCTCTCCAGGTTCAGCCGGTGGTTTCTCGGAGCAGCCTCGCCACCGTCCCCTGTGGGGTGAGCAGGGAGGAGGAGGCGGGACGCTCCCACAGCACCAAGAAGGGAGCCTTTCACGAGATCTTCAACCTGCAGGAGTCAGAGCGCCCTCTGGCGGGTGAGGGGATTTACTGCAGCAATAAAAATGTGTACCAAATACCAACATTTCTGCATTTAGAAATGTTCACTCAACTTCTTAGATTACAAAAAGCCTACAAGCTGAGAATAAGCAAAAATCTCTATCTTGTGTGTTTTCAGTGTGTGAGAATGGCTGGAGGTGCTGCCTCATAAACAGGGACAGGAAGATGCCGACAGACTACATCAGGAACGGAGTGCTCTACGTCACAGAGAAGTAAGTGGGACATCTTTCCTCAGGAGGATGTCTGTTATCATTAAAGCTCTGACTGCACGAGAGAAAAAGAAGTTACTCTTCAAAGGTGGAGCCAAGAGGAGGAGCTGCTGGGAACAATTTAGGCCAATGACTTTGTAGTGAATGGAGAAGAGCTACACCTTCTCCTCCCTCTCTCCCTCCCTCCGTCTGTGTCAGTCAGTCAAGAGTGGATCAAGTAGGACAGGCCTCCTCCTGAGAATATCTGTGATCTATAAATCCCTTCACCTGTTCAGATCTGGAACTGACAAGAAGTCCATTCAGTTTGTCTTCCGTTTTGCCTCCTTGCTTGTTTTCCCACAAGACCCCTTTCAGCAAGCAGTCCTCTCTCTCTCTCTGTCTCTCCCCTTCAGTTACCTGTGCTTTGAGAGCTCCAGCTCCAGATCCAGCTCCTCCAAGAAGAATAAGGTTATCAAGCTGGTGGACATCACTGACATACAGAAGGTAACCACTCTAAAACACGGAGAGAGTTACAGATTTGTGTTTGATTCAGCATAAGAATCATTGTATGATTAAGTGTTATTGAATAATATCTATAACAATCATCTTGTTATTTTGACCCCCTCTAGTACAAAGTACTGTCAGTCCTACCAGGAAGTGGGATGGGCATCTCTATAGCCACTCCTTCCACTCAGAAGGTACAGTATGGAGACAATGAAGTATTTTTTTCCTTTTTAGATTTATGTCAGTTCAATAGATTCAGTGTTTTCAGCTGCTTTGTTTCAACTAGAAAAAAGCTCAGCCCTTTTCAGATGGGCTGTACAAAACACGTAAAATCTTTAATATGAGTTTGTGGCCTTCCAAGATTCTTTTCATAAAAATAATTTCCTTTGAATAATAATGTGTCGTCTCTGATAAAGTTTATCCAGTTGCCTAGATAGAGATTATTAATAATGCATCTTTGAATATGTAAAAAAAATTTTTTTTTTTCTTTTTTCAAAAGTTTTAAGACACCAAGACTTCGGGAAGACTTCTTCTCTAGATGTGTCTTTAGTTTATATGACCTAGTTTTCACAGTTGCATATTCCACCATGATTGACTTCCATGATTGACAATGCCAAACGTCAAGGGAATAGTGTAGCGTGTTTGCCAGGAATTAGATGAGAGGTTTGATAACACACATGCCTGTACAATACAGCGAATGTGATGCTGCCGCTAGAACGCAAGCTGTAGATGTTAACAACCAAGCATTTCTGTTTTCCTCCAGCCATTGGTCTTCGGTGCCATGATCCACAGAGACGAGGCTTTCGAAGCCATCTTCACCCAGTACATGAAGATCATGACCACCACCAAACCACCGGCCAGCGCAGAACTCTAGACATCCTGCGTCCCAGCAACACATCTCCATACTGGGGCAAACGTCTGGGGAGAGAGGGCCTCCTGAGATTCAACTGGACTGGAAGATACTTTAAAAACCCACCACACTCCTCCGCTCTGCTCCTCCTCTTCTTGCGATGGGCATCTGCTCCCTCGTCGATGGTCGTCGGCCAGCTTTGATTGGTGGATTTCCTGTTGGAGGGGGTGTGTGGGCGTGTCTGCTACATGTCAGGATTTAGTTTCATCACACTTTTTGTGGGTGTTGGATATTGAACAAAATCCGTCGGCTGGTTCAGGGGAGGAGTGAGGATCGGCATGGTTTTTATCAATCAGCAGAAGGCTGGCGAGGGGGCTGGTTCTCCTCTCCCACCTGACTGACCAACTGACTGGCTGACTGGTTTCCTGACTTACTTGTTTCCGTGTTTGCATGTGTGAGTGTGTGTGTGTGAGCTGAAATTAAGCTCTTAAATTGCGTCAAGTGGCTATATTTTTGTCTTTACCCCTCAGTCAGTGGAGTGACCTCTCCTGTGGTGGGAGGATTTCAGGAAGTGCTCATCCTGGCTGTAAAATAAATATCATAGAAACAAAATAACTAGAAGAAAATAAGAGGTTCTTTCAACTGCCAGCAAACATCTGTAGGAACAAAACGTGTAAGTTTTAGCTTTACAAATCAGTGCAAAACCAACCATTAATGTTGAAATATTTAGAAATCGAACCGGCTGATCGGTGCCTCATGGCTTAGCCCAACAAAATTATAGTTTGAGTGTGATCAGTGATTGTTTTTTTAACTTGTATTAGCTGTGAAAATGTCAGATCACCATTTGACTGACACAGAGCCTTTCTGTTAGTTTACATTGCTGCTGTCTGTACTTTTGTTTAGTTTTTTCCTCATCTTTCTAGACACACGGTTCAGCAGCGACGGTGTGTTTAGGTCGATCTGACAGAAAAATGTGCACCGCCGCGTTCAGCATCCGCTTCGGTGTTTGTAAATGTGCGTATGTGAAGTGTAGTGTTGTTTTTTTTTTTTTTTTTCTTTCTTTTTTCTTTTTGTGTCTAAAAAAAATGCCTTTCTTTTGAGAAATGTCTTTGTAACAAACAGCCTTTAGGATGAGTAACCGAGACGAGAGCACAACCACTGTTAGATGGTTCAAACACTGACTGCCATTCGGAGCTGTGTCACAGTAGCCTCCTGTGTCTAAGCTTCTTCTTTTCAAGGCACAATCTGTACATATAGAGAGATTTTCCTTTTTTTCCCCCCTCATCAATGGTATTCTTCCTGCACTTTATTAGGATGTTAACTGGAATTTGTGACATTTTTGTTGCAGTGAATAGTCTTCAGATCATTACAACTTCAGCTGGAATACATGGTCAGTGTTAGCAAATAGTTCCAAAGTCCTACAGTATGGTATTTCTCTTTCCGTCTGAATACTTGAGCCAGCGCAGGTCGCGTCTCGCTGGTCTGTGTATTAATACCAGATTGACAACCTTTAAACTGACCATAAAAGAAGAAGGTACTTTTACTTGAAAATATAACCATGTAGTAAATCTAAACCTGATGATAAAAGAGAGTGCAGTCTCCTTCTGACTGGATACTCTCACTTGCGTATGTTCTCAGCTGCTCTGGCTGTTCGAGGTGACCTGAGCAGCAGTATAAATTCTTTCTAATTTGTTAGAATAAATCTATTTGTATGTCTGAAAACCAGGATTATGAGATATAAGACATGCCTAATTAGGTCCTTTTTTGTTTGCTTGCGTATTTCATCACTTATCTGTAAAGCCGCAGCGAGTAGAGACAGTCATCCGGGTGCTCTTCCACTTTTCCTCTTGCTTTTTTTTTTTTTTTTTAAAACAGTAGTCTGTGAAGTATACAGAAAAAGGTCTAGACTGATCAGAATATTTCAGCGTCACTTTATTTTAAGACACTGTTTGCGAGAATAAAGCTGGACTTTACTCTTGCAGAATGGTTTGATATTTAGAAATATATAATGCCAAACTACACCGTGTTTTGTGAGATGAGTGGAGCAAGCATACAGGACTGGAGGTGATGATTTCCCCTCAGATGTCAGTGTGAGAGACAGTAGAGTAGCTATTCCACGCTCCTGACTCCTATTTACTGTCTGCCCTGCAGCACAAAGCTTTAGATTCCCTGTAAATCTTACAAAACACTGTAAAAAGTGAAACCTTGACATTTGAAGATTTACATTTATCCTGGTCAGTTTTACCCACTGGATGCTTCTTTTTAGTTCAGATATCTGTAATCACTCTGAAGCCACAGTACCTCGCAAAAACCAGAGGATCATCCCTTCATATTGAAAATGTCAAGGTTTCTCTTACACAAGTCCTCTTGTCATCATTACCAATTAGAATCACCTGAGCTGGATATGAAGTTTCCAAAGAGGCAATGGACCAGTTCAGTGAACCACATTATTAATTGTAGTTCAGACTAATTAAGGATGGATATTTTTCATTGACATCCATTTGAATGATTTGGCCTGTTATTAAAAGGCTGCCTTCCTTCCCAGACATGGATTTTCTATTTTTGTTTAGGTATGAATTTGATCCATGAATGCGGGAAACCTGTTGGATTATAGGGCAGGTGAAATCAGTAATTAACGCTGTCTCACTGTGTGATTGGATGGCTCATCATAGTCTTAAAGCTTTTACCTGAAGCCTTTTTTGTAATCTGTTAACGCTGAAAAGCAGCTCTCAGGGGTCTGGGAGACCCCCAACATGGCTGCGCTCAGATAAAGCACAGAATGTATCACGTTCTAGGTGTTTAGGATTATTTTTCTTTTGCCAAATCTTTAATTTTTCTGTCTGCCATATTCTGCCTACGCTCATGTTTACAGAAGGTTGTAAAAATTTTAATTATTTGTCGTTGTTTTGTTTCCTTTCCTTAACCCAGTTTGAATTCCTTTGACTCTGGAGTGATGAAGACTGGACTGCTGTTGTTGAATTAACGTCTCAGCTCTCAATGGCTCTGCACCACTCACATGACTATTTCTGCTCACCTTTAACCAATAGGAAACTCGAAATCGTAGTGACAACAAGAGCAGTAATTTAAATCGCATACAGCATGTTAATTGTCATATCCAACATCTCAGTACTTGGTTACAGTATAATGCAATTTAAACACAGGCTTCACACAGAGCAGAGATGGTCATGGTGGACTGAAATGGAAACATCAGTGTTTTTGACATTTATTTTGTCCATTGTGACTTGATGCACCTTTTTTGAAGTGGCAGAAATAAAACAAAAGTTGATTTGTCTTGTTATTGAAAAGGAAATCTAATTTTGTTCACCAATTACTGTAAGGCACTTCGAGCAAAAGTAAAAGGAATAGTTGGATGTTTTTGCCGAGAATTAGATGTGAAATTTGATACCACACATGCCGGTACAACTGGTATGACGCCAATGCTAGCAGCCTATTAGCTTAGCATACATGTTGTTACCTTTGCTCGGCCACGCTATCTATTTCTTGTCATTTTACTGCTGGCTGTACGAAGATATTTAGAGCTGGACAACATAAATAACATTTAATAATTGGAAACGTATTTTCAGTTAAAATTCAGTTCAAAGTTACTCTACTTTGTTCGTTTTTTTCTGTAAGTTAATAAGGCAGTTGCATCGCATTCAATTAGAAATTGAAGCCATCATGATCATAGTTAAATCATGTTTAAAAACTCTGTCATCTGTCAAAAACCTTCTTCATTCATGAGGCCCTGCAGCTCATGGGCTCACGTCTTTTGTTGAGTTGTGACATGTAACCTACAGTGGCCAAGGGCTTATGGGAAATGTTTAATAAAGGCCACTTAAACAAACATGTTCAAAAAATGATGAATTGGATGAGGATGGTAATCATTAAAGTGTTACATGTCGAAAGTGCTGAAAAAAAGTGGCATCAATGTTTTCATCTTAGTAACAAAGCAAATAAACGTATTTCCCAAAATGTCGAAATATTCCTTTAACGGTAATCTGCACTAACCGACTGCCATACTGTGTATCTTGCTACCGACAAATGATCGAGAGCAGTTTGAGGGTTTAACTGCTGGTGTGAGTGGACAGGGACATGGTCAAAAACAGTGGTGTTGTCCTCTGAAGGTCCCCTTCGTTCTAAGCTGGTGTCCTCGCTGTTGTATTAAATATGTAGTTCCTCTAACTGTGTGTAAATGTTAATTAAGGGTTTTCCAAAAGCATTTCAAGTGATCCACACTGAGTGTACAGTGCTAACTGTACCAGGGCTCCTGTCTCATTCTGTGCAGTCCTGTACAGACAATAAATTTTCTCAAGGCTGCAAACGGCCTCAATCTGACTTTATAACTGGAGTGAATTTAAACAAACCGAAAACATCTCAAGGATTCAGTCCTGTTTTATGGACTGAGACAGTTCTCAGTTGGTAGTCACTGAATTGCAGATTAAAGCCCAAGTGTAACTGGGAAACACTGCGGTCATTACACTGAGTGATTAATTTGTCATCTGTGACAGTCGCTGTAATGACTTCCTCTTTTTTTTTTCTCTTTTTTTCCTTTCTGTCAAAGAGGAATTTGTATACAAATGATTGAAATGTACAGTGAAGAAAAACAAAAACCACTGAGTTTTTAAAAGACATGTCTATTGTAAAGAATAATGTGATGTACATTTTTTAATTTAAGTAAATGAATTTAAGGTACTTTGTCTCTGTCTTCTTCTGTCCCGCTGCTGCCTCACTTACTTAAGAGTGGCTCCAAACTGCAGTTCCTCTTTACGTCCACATGAGGTCAGTATGAGAGTGTCTGCGGGACCCGGGAGAGAATTCCCTTTTTTTCTCTCTCTCTTCTCCCCCTCTCCACAGGGAGGTCAGGGTTAGCTGGCCAAGGATATTTTAGTGGTTTATTCCCTGAGTAGGAATAAGAACGTCTTACTAATCCAAGTCCATTTCTATGGTGATCGGACGGCCAAACAATCAATCAGGGGTGGATGAAGACGTGTTTTCTCTCCATCTTGATCTTGTGACCTCAGCCGCAAGATTTAGAGGCCATATATTGAAATATGTGTCCCAATTTTTTGATAAATCTCATCACAATAGATACAGATAGACACAAGCCACCTCAGTATGCCCAGTTTTTGTCATCAGGATCCCTGAGAGATAAGCAAAAATGTCAAATGTTAAAGAAAATGAAAAAATGTTTCTTTATCCAGATCTGCATCAAAAGTTAATGAGGTCTATTCTGGGTCGAGAACCTGCCTCTGTCCAAGTTTAGTGGCAATCTGCTCAGTAGTTTTCATGTAATCCTGCTGACAAACCAACCAACCAACCAACCAACGGGGGAAATTATAACCATCTTGGAGGAGGTAATGAAGTCTTTGTACCCGATTCAGGCTGTGAAAATGTCAGTGAGCCCTGATTGCGCGCTAACATGCGACACTCGAGTTATTTCAAGGACACGGCCGCGCTCACAAACGGGGAGGGGGATCTGGGAAATGTACATCTGCAGTGTGATTATTCTCACTGCACTTTCTGATACAAACACATGATTCTGCTGCACCTGTATTCGTATAAAAGTGCTCCTTTAGGAAGAGAAAGAGATGAACACAGCCTTCGGAAGACTCAAATGACTGATGTTGAAGTGGTTTGTTTTTTTAGTGCATTTATATTGAACTGCGTTTCATTCATGGACTGACGAGGATGATCGTGAAGAACGGAAATCACAAGAGATTTGGTTTAGTTGAAAACAAAGTATTGGCTCTCGTCGCAGCCTGGTTGTACACAGTTTATAGTTGGAACAGTAGGGACCTAGAAGAGTTGAAATAGTCACTCTTAAAACTTTTGTCTTTTTTTTAAATTTTTTTTTTTACAAAGTTTTGAGTCCTCGTCTTCACCCAGTGAAGAGTTCCCTCCACGCTGCCTCTTGCTGCTTCAATAGTTAATGTTCCTCTGAGCAGTGCAGCTGCAGTAGATCTCATTTACAGGGTCCTGGAACTGTTTCACCACGATTGCACCAGGACTCTCTGCGCGCTGGTCCTCCACCACGCGAAGCTGGTGCAACATTTCATCTCGAGCAGATTTCCTGTCAGGAGCTCGAGACGCAAACTGTTCCTGAACCCAAACTGATAGTTCTTTTTTTTTTCTCTTTCTATTCTCTGATCAGTGTTGACTTGTGAGGAGAATCACGCTGTGACTCGCTTCTCCTTTGTTTGTAAGTGCTCTGTCTTAAAGAGAAGCATCACGACCTTTTCATCCGGTGAGAAGACGCTCTGTAGATGACGGCTCAGAGTCGTTCACCGGTTGGTTCAACCGTCAGTGATAGATTCAGTGCAGGCCTGGCTCATCTTGAACGAGCCCGATGTCATCAGGCGCTTCTATTTCCCACCTGTCAAGTCGTCATTAAACACCTCACGGTTCACCTGCGCAGGTGTTCCCACTCATCAGCCCTCATTAAGACGCCTCTTCATGGTTTTAAGGAGCTTCGCACGCTGTCGTTGTATTTCTTAGTGCAGGACGTACTTAAAGAACCTTACACCTGTACTTTCTCTTTCGTGAGTTTCGTTCTTGGTGTTCAGAGACCTCACCGCAATTCAACTTCAACCTGAGCAGAGGTCTGAAGTTGAGAAGTGGACACCTGTGGGCAGCTAGGTGCCTTTGAGTCTGAGCCACAGAGAGGTCACAGGCAGATGCAAACCTGTCTTTACCTCAAGAAATACAAAAAAAAAAAACAAACCCCCCCCCCCCCAAAAAAAATGTGTTGCTTGAAATCCCAGGAAATTCAACCTTCAACCAATCCTCAACTAGCACACAACACTCAGGAACTGTGTGTATTTCAAGTGGTTGGTTACTATCCGTGATGGGTGGAGGTGACCTCTCCACGTGTGTGTGTGTGTGTGTGTGTGTGTGTGTGTGTGTGTGTGTGTGTGTGTGTGTGTGTGCCTGTGCTGGAGTGTAGAGGACAGACATTTGGCTGGCCCGGCCATCAGTCATTAGTTAAATGTTGAAATGACTCTTCCCCTGAAGGAGAGCAGACCGCTCTGGCCATAGCTCTCCCCTCCAGCAGCTGTCAGCACCCAGCAGACTGACACACACACACACACACACACACACAGTCTCTCTCTTAGCATGACACAGCGGCCTGTCTTACCCAAACCGCTCACTGGGGACGTAAAAGTCAATTATTTTAAAATGTGCGCAGATAAAAGCGTCTTCACGCGGCGCGGCAAAAACAACAAAAGTGCCTCTTTCGGTCAACCGAATGCAAAAAACATAAATACGCTCCTCCATCGGCTGTCCGGCTCCCTAATGCAATTTTCATCTCTCCCTCTGGCCGCTGGTTATTGGCCGTTAAATCTGATCCGGATCAGAACACCAATCAGCAGTATTAGTGAGCACGCTGTTTGTCCAACGCTCATCTAATTGGATCCTCAACCCGAGACAGCTCGGAGGGAGCGGCGACGAGCAAGTCTGTGTCTTTACTGACGATGTGTCTTCAATGCAGAGCCCGTGTCAGCTCTACCCTCCCCGTGAACCCGTTTCCACGCTCGGTTTCGCCGATGAACACTACAAAGCGGCGTCGAGAGGCACGCCCACGCTGAGACAGACAAAGTGGCTGTTTCTGTCTGTCTGTCTGTCTGAGGCCACATCATCTGCTAATTCACAAAACACACCGCACGCTGTTCTCACAGCGGCCAAATGTGGCTTTTCAACCTGAGGAGGGCTTTTTACCGGAAGGACACCAGCCACAGAGAAGCTTTAACAGCGTCTGGCTGCTGATAATGGCTGCTGATAGCAGGGTCCATAAGTACGGTGTGGGTAATTAGTGTGAATGCTGTAGGCACACTGGAGTTTAGTAACAGTCTTCTTTTTCCACAGGTTTTTCTACGGCTTCTCCTCTTTCAAATTTGAGCTAAAGAAACCAATCAGCCATCGAAATGTTCAACTCTTTAAGCACTTTCAGCCACAATTTTCTTTCTTTTTTTTTCTTTTACAATGGAAGCAAATGGAAAAAAAGTTTTTTCAGTTTTCTCCACATTTCTCTTTGAACGACGAAGTATTCCCAACCAAAGAATTAGAAGAAGTCCTTGGATCTGTCACTTTTTTGAGATTTTTGTGTTTTATTCTGAAAATCAACTGGATGTTGTGTTGTTGTTTCCGTGTCTGACTTCCTGTCTGCTCTGTGCGGAGTTGATAA
Organism: Sparidentex hasta; assembly: GCA_030272975.1. Lineage (NCBI taxonomy): Eukaryota > Metazoa > Chordata > Actinopteri > Spariformes > Sparidae > Sparidentex > Sparidentex hasta. Next base: position 25,825 of record JARJLU010014882.1, read on the forward strand.
ACCATGCTCCAGCATCCGGCAGACCATCAGCTACCGAACGGCCCGCTACGGATCTGGTAGAATTCAAGGGTTAGACTGATCCAATCACGTAGCTGATTGGTGGACTGGTGTCTAAGCTCTGTCTGGTGAGGTTAACTGTTGATGAAGTCAAACCGTGATCTGTTTCAGATTACATTTACATTTCACTCATTTCTTCCTCCACTCTCTCTCTCTCTCTAACACACACACACACACACACACACACACACACACACATTCCATAGTCGAATTCGTTCTCTTCCTTCGTCCTCCCCCACTCCCCCGTTCACCTCCCGAGATGTTCATCTTTTTAAGCTCATTCAGCCTGCGACTTCTCATCCGTTCTGCCTTTTCAGCTTTTTCAATATTCAGCTATTTCTTGGGAAAAAAAAAATCCCCATTCATTCTCATGGGGAGATGTTTTACTATGGATCTATGGTACTGCTTCAGCATACGTTTCACAACGTAATACAACTTATCACTCAGAATCCTTTCGCAGTATTTCAAAACTCTGCTCTGCAGCTGTTTTTTCACCAACGCGGCTGTTGAAATATCAGCTCTCCCCTTCACACCCAACCTCTCACAGCTCCATTGTGAGGCCATCACGGGACAAAGCGAACCCGCTCAATCAGCCACCTCGCTGTACCCGCAGCCGTAGCAGCCCTAAACATGGCGGCTGGCTGAGGGAACCACGAGTTCTTGGTTTCATGTTTGCTTTTGACGTTGCTGCGTGGTGTTGTGGTCTCCTTCATGTCCTCCCGTCTGTCACTGCTGTGGAATGATGTATGCAGAGCTGATGAGCAAAAGAATCATTTAGCACACCAGGCACACTGAGGCGGTGATAATGGAGAGCCAAGGACGGGTATTCTTTAACGTGCCCATAAAGTGGGAGAGTCATTATTGTCTTTCTTTAGATTTGACTGCCACTCTGAACAATTTTTAGGAGAGGGCATGGTTGTACCTTTTTAATTTATTTCTCCGAGTCTCCGTAACACGGCTGCATCTTACGTCACGTCATTTTAAAATGATTATTTTTAAAGTCCTGTTGGATGAATTGTCTTATCCTGCTGTGCACTAGGTTTGAAGATTGTTTTCCCACTTTGATATTAAACTTTTTTTAAGTTAATATCTTTCAACATTTTATTTTTTTATGTCTGATCTTGTATCTAACAATTAAACTGCAGGAAAAAGTCAGACTACCTTCCCTTCGCCAAAAAGTAACCTCCCCCACTCTGCCCCTCCCTCCTTCCCTCCCTCCCGGATAATTATCACACAGTGCCTAATAATAGAAACACTAACATTAGACCGTGATGATTAACCACGAGTGTACCGTGTGTGATGAAACATCCTTAAAAATTAAATAAATATTTCTTCGGTGACGGCGGCTCGCGTCATGAAATATTCAGACGCGGGCGTGCATAGATGAGGTGGAGCCGTAACAAACGAGAGGCACTTGAGCTGCTGAACGTCCATAACCCATATCTGCGTGATGTATTGAACATAAGTAGTTATGCTAATGAGGTCATTAATAAAGCTAATTCGCGTTCGTTAGGAAATAATTCCACGTCAGCACACTTGTCTCCGCGCAACGGCCGGTATTAATGGGCGCGCTTGCATCTTCACTTATTAAGGAGTTATGGTAGCTTCGAGAAAATCGTTTTTCCTCCTCATTAATATCTAAATTTATCCGGCGAAGCGGTTTGTTTTTTTTCCCCGAGCCTAATCAGATCATCGACAGCGTGAGGGGGAGGCTTTTTATCATAAACTGTTGTTCCGGCAGAGTTTGTGTAAACAGGCACATCTGTAGGAGGCAGAGCTTCACCTTCGCCAGGAAATCATCGCTTTAACGAGGTTTCCGATGCCCGCGACCTCCCAGCAGTCACTTTCCACTTGTCCATTTGAATAAACAGATTATTTTATTTATTTGTTGTATACCTCCCAGCCCTCCTGTCTCCGTCCTCATCGCCTGCAGCGCTGGGATGCTAAAAGTCACTCAGGGGTCGGCAGACTTATTCGCATTCATGCGCCGGCCTCCCTTTTGGTCGGGGAGCGGGGAGTTTTGACGTACGGGGGGGGTGCCAGCTTGGTTCACGGGAACATTTGACATGCCGGTGCCAATTAGGTCCAAAAGCTTCCCTCAGGACTCACACACACACACACACACACACACACATGCACACACGCACACACTGACACAAACACTCACGACCTTCCCCGAGGCCTCCAGCTGTTTGCTGTATAATGAAGACTGTGAAAGTGGAGGAGGAAGAGAGAGTGTGTGTGTGTGTGTGTGTGTGTGTGTGTTGTGCTGCTACCTGGAGCCCCTGCTGTGGCTCGCAGTATTTCATCTGCAAACCGCTCTCTAAATGTGTCCGGGATCAAATAGGTGAGGCTCAGCCTGATGTTTGCCACAATAAAAGCCCTAATATTTGGAAAAAGTCGCGCAATTGTTGGCGTTTCTGAATCCTCGCCGTGACTCGTCTGAGGATTTCGCTTTAACGAGGCACTTTGAGTTTTGGCCTCCGCTCGGCTCTCGTGTTAAACGGTGTTTTGGCTTTTTGGTCTGGTAAATCTTGTTTCACACCCATCTGGCTCCTGAAGCAGGCGGTGATTACAATGCGGCCACCTCTCCCCCTCGTGTTGTTTAACGTGAGGAGGAGGATTTTATTTTCTCACATCATTACAGCTCATCCAAAAGTTTTCTCTCTTTGCAAGGCAACATTTTATCATTCACGTCCTTGCACGAAACAAAAGTTTGATTCATAAGCGATTTGAATGCTTGTTTGGAACCATCAACCCTAACTTGGTCTGGTAGCAAATTTGAGCTTATGTAACCAAACTTTATGTTTTATGTTACTTTACTGACCTGTTGAGCCAGTTTACAGGCTAATGACCTTATGACCCTACTGTTGGAGTGTGTCAGCGTGTTACAGATCCACATCCAAAAGAAGCGAACACGCTGTAGGTCTCCCTAACGGATGGTTAACGGATGTGGAAGTGGACACCACTATTTCGTTTCATTCACTTTATACAATACAGACGCCGTCTCCGGGTCTGAAAAATGAAGCAAGTGCAGAAAGGCCGTAAACCTGCATGTTTTCTAATACCCAGCAGGGGGCGACTCCACTGCTCTCAAAAAAGAACGCAAGCTTGCATGTAAGCTTATGAGAAAACGGCCCTACTTCTCACTTGATTTGTTAGCTCAGTAAACAGTTTCCCAACACGTTTACAGTCTTAATCTCTAGATTCAGTCCCCTCCAATACATTCTGATGGTCATTTCATATGTCATGTTCACATTTAGAGAACATGGTGGGTTTACACTTGGTTTTTAAGGTGGTCTGTCACTGCCCGGGTGTCAGAGGCTGCCTGGTGTAAGTAGCGTATGCACGCAAGTTAGGTACCAGCACTGTCTTGTACACTGTACATGTAATGTGATGTATTTTATGTAAAAGAAATTGCAGTTGTGTTCATAGTGTTAAAGGGGCACTGTAATTAAACTGTGTGTGTGTCACAATGTTTGCATGGATCATATAGTTTGGTATATACGCAGATATTTTGAGTGTAAATTATACAGTTTTTGTTTCCTTTTTCAGATCTTTTTTGGAGTTTTACTTTGTCAATATCTATGACAGTAACCATGTGTGTGACGCTCAGTTCGCAAGTTATTTTCTTTCCTTTTAATCCGAGATGGCCACCGAGTGGAACCTCTGTACAGTGTTTGTGCGACCTGGGAACGTTTACTTGACGGAGGGTGAAAGGGTTAAAAAAATATATCGGCACCTTCCTGCTTCTAACAAGAGTCGCCTGTGCAACCTTGCAGCCTCTGTGCCGTTGACTTCTGTTGTTTCCCAGAGAAAAAATTATTACCTTCTCTTCCCAGCTGTTTTAGGAAATCATCTGTCCTGTTCTAAAAACAAATATTATTTCTACGAGTTTTGTTTTTTGGAATACATCCTTCGTGCGGGATGCGTGCTGCAGGCAGGGTAGGGAAGTTGTCGCGTGTCTGAGGAGGAGTGAACTCAACTCTAGGTTTGGTCTTTTTAATGGGAGTTGTTGCCAAGAAGAGAAACGATCAAATAACATCATCCTTATTTTTAAGCCTCTTTACCGGCAAATTAAACACGCTCCGGCGGACATATCCGAGGCTTTTAAGACTTTCTGAAACTTTTTCAATCAAGAGGCAGAACCCCCCCACCTCAAATGTTATTTCTACATTTGCGTTAGCGCTGCGAAAGGTTTCAAACCACTGACCTCATCTAACCGCCGCTCTCCAGAGCCTCTGCTCCCCCTTTTAGCTCGCTCTGCTGTTTAAATGAGCTCGACCTGACTCAACCTGCTGCACCCCACCGAGGAGGCCACTCATGAATATTTTAACAGAAGTTTGCTTATCGCACAATGAACTGTTTTCTCCCCCATCGCCGGAAGCCACATATGCGCCGGCGCTCATGCGTGAAGTGGAGCGGCGTGCGCGCGCACACACGCACCAACATGTCAGCCATATATCTCGTGCCAGCGCGCTGTAAGCACAGGTGCACAGGCCTGCACACACACACACACGCAGAAGTCGTCACACTCTCGCTTACACACTGTAATTTGATGACTTTGGTTGCTAATGAGCTGTTGTGGTGTTTACCCGACACGCATGGTGGATGTCGCATGGGGGCAACCGCCGCCTGCTTTTAATGATGTTTATTTGGCACACGTCTGAGGAGTGAACTGGGGAGGTGGGATGGTGTGTGTGTGTGTGTGTGTGACTGGCAGATGTTTAAGATGAGGGATTGAAGGCATCAAGCAGACAGCTCCCGCTGATAACCGAACAGTGTCACGACCCGGCGCTCGACGACTGAAGGAACGCGACCGGCGCGCTGCGTCGGCGCCGTTTTAAGTTTTTAAACGTTGCGTTCTAATTGTCTCTCTCTCGCCTCGCTGACTGGCGACGCATGTTCTCTTTGAGCGGAGGCACATTCGTAAGGCCATCAAAGGGCGGGCTTCAGCTCGTATGAATGTTGCCGTGAGCCGAGCGCCAAAAAAAAAGAAAACCCTGGAGATAATTAGCAGCGTAGCCTGGATTTCTCTTTTAAAAACGTTATGAATCAGTTAAGAATAATAAGAAAGCCGCTGTGTGTTTTGGAGAACGGTCTGTCCAGTGCGACCCCGACAAAGACGAAGGTCACTATTTTGAATGTACCCGCTCAAAAATATGCAGAGTGAACGGATTTCTCCTTTTTAATCTTCATGCATGATAATCTGATAACCTCGCGGTCCAATTTAATTGCTTTTTTTTTTCTTTCTCGTGTCTCTAGATTCTCTGAAAGAGCAGCAATTACATCGGAGAGAACGAGTGAGGAGAAACAGCATCTGTCCGCACGTTACACATAAGGTCACGGTTATCTGATGGGGAATCTGTGTGAGTGCACGTGTGTGAAAAACATGAAAACGGCTGCTGGAAGCTGGTGGTTGTTGGTACCTTCGTCTCTGCTGTCCTCCATAAGGATGTCACTTAGGGTGTGTGTGTGTGTGTGTGTGTGTGTGTGTGTGTGAGAGACATGATATAGATTGCTGGTGTCAACACGTGTCACCGTAATGAATTCTTCTTTCCCTTGATGACCGATTTCACCTGCAGACGTCGAGAGCACGCCGTCACACATGTTCTCAGCTGGCTATTTAAAGCTGCGCTAATTAATATCCACGCATCAGCAGCGGGTCAGACGACTGTGTGCAGCTCCGTGAGAGGTCAGCTGCAGTGACGATCGCACAGAGGATCGACACCCGGGCGGATTGAAGGAGAACTTAAATCTTTTCCCATTTTAAAAGTAGCAGTAAATCTCTCTAAGCCCACATCACTGTTGCATTTACAAATATACTTGCAGTGCACCTTTAGCACCTTTTAAAAAAAAAAAAAAAATTCATAGCTAGTTCAAACTAAAACAAGACACTAAATATTCTGTGATGTTTTTTTCCCAAAATGTGAGCGCAGAGCAGAGACATGGACGCCCCTCGAGTTGACGACCGGGTGTGTCTCGATCTGTTTGCGCCCGTTTTCTTTTGGGAGACTAAAACATTGTAGCCTCGGGTTATGAATTTTGCATTCACTTTGAGGATAAGGGTCCGCTGTCTGAACCAAACTTTCAATTTATTCCACTCACACCTCAACTGCAAGACTCCCTCCCTCTACCTTCAGAGTTTTTTTTACCTTTTACCTTTCAAAGTAAAAGCCATAGATATTCTGGTGTACGCATGCTTATAAAAGGGAGGTGAAATTCCCTTTGGCATCTCAATAACGGGGAAATAAAATGGCTTAGGATGCATTATTTCTAGTGGTAAAATGATCATAAAAACAAGTTGGCCTTCCTCCTGTCACAAGAGTTCTAAATATCTTGACAGGAAAACGAACACGGCAGCACACCTGTCTCCCCTCATGAGCTCATTCAGCATCTCTGTTTCCATTGGCTGGTCTGAACGAGCAGAGCCAGGTGATGGACATAAAAGAACACCTGTGCTAGGTGCTCTGTTTCAATCGTCTCTCTGACACAAGACAGTGCTAAGGGGTTGCGCTTTACTGATTTAACAGCTATCTGTCACTTCTGAGGCTGTGAGATCCGTCTTGAGTTGCGGCAAATTGCCTCAGACATCTTAATGTCTGTTTACATATATATTTTTTGTTACTTTGGCACTAGAGAACCATTTGCGTTTCTCAACCAAACAATAGATTCTTCCGTTGTTTGCCTTCTTTATCGTCCCATTCACGTTACATAAGACTTTTTGTGTGTTTTTGTTTTTTCTGTGAAAATGCAGCAGTTTACACACAGCGATCACAATGCCGCAACAAAGAACATCTCACTGCCTCTAATTGAGTCCTTTGACTATTTGCCTTAATTCAGTTCAAACACTGGATATGGCCACAGGCAAGAATCTGTACTCGGCGCGCAGCGGGTGTTGAATCAAATTGAGTGAAAAGTGGAAAACATGTCGGGGGCGGGGATCCGTGGAGGGGAGGGGGGAAAACTAGCACAGCTGACATGAATCCCTTTTTAAGTCAGGTGGAGGAAGAAGAGGTGTACTGGGAGGGATGGAGAGTTGATGGGGGGGGAAAAACAACTCCGGAATAACTTTTCAGTTAAATGTGTCTCCATCAGCAGAGTGTCTGCCGCCTCCGCATTACATGATCCTCGAGTATCCCAGTGCCAAATTAAAGGTATTTGTCAGTGCTACTTGCCGTCTCCGGGCCATAAGGCACGGGGGCAGCCTCCAAGTTTCCCCCACCCAGCACCGTCCATCTTAGTTTCCTCTGTCTGCTCGCATCGCAATCAAAGCAGATTACGGAGGCCCCTCACACCCTGCCTTGCTTCATCCTCTCATTTTCCCCTCTTCCGTCCTGACACTCCAAAGTTATTTCCCAAGCTTTTTGCTGTCTTCATTTTAATTAACACAAAGTCTTGCGAGTGGGCGGGCTGCCGCCTCACGGAGCTGAAGGTAATCATAATGCGGTTATTCATGTCACATCCAGGGGAAGGAAGGTGGAAGTAAGTCCGCGGTAGACACGCGCTCCTCCGCCGAGGCCACAGGGTAATGAGGAGAAGCGCGTTTGTCTGGATGTTTATCAGGCCGTCCGTCCGTCCATCCATCCATCCATCCATCCATCCATCTGTTTGTCTTCTGTGGTGGGGATGTGTGCAGTGTGTCGGAACTTATGTGAATCGCTGTCAGATTAATTTTGATAGCGTAAAGCTGTAAAAGGCCAGATCCAGCAGAACGTGGAAGATGTTTGGAGCTCTAGTGGAAACATTTGTCTATTAAAGATTGCATGAGAACGTTTAGTCGTTAGGTAGATCTATTTTCACGCAAATGCAGATGTGGCCTAAGTTGGGGCCGCCGTGGCTCAGGGGCAGAGCCAGGAAGCGTCCTGTTATCGGAGGGTCGCTGGTTCGATTTCCCTGGTTTGCATGTCAAAGTGTCCTTGGGCAATATACTGAACCCCAAAACTGCTCCTGACGTGCTGGTTGGTTTCTTCTTCACCCTGTCGCACCTCTTGTGATGTCTCAGGATCCGGCTCACACTTCTTCACTCAGATTTAATTTCAACACAGAGAAACTGTTTAAAAACAGACTTGCACATACAGCCGAGTGAAGTTACAACAGGAAACTGACCGAAACGGAATTTGTTTTGTTTTTTTAACCATATTTCTCATGCTGACGGAGAAACACCTTACCGCTCTTCTCAGGCAGTAAACAGTCGGGTCAGGAAGGTCTCGCTTTACTTTCTGCAGTCCCCGAGAGGCAGCAGGCTTCCTCCTGTCCACATTCTCCAAAAAGACATTACTGTATTTTTGTTGCACTGGGACTGTGACAATAAGATGTAATTTATCAGTAGCTCGGAAACTGTTTCAGACCTGCCTCCCTCAAGAATTCTATAGATTCTTGACTTGTTTACAAGGGCAATCTCTATCTTCTTCTTATGTCCCTGGATCCTCTGTGTTCACGCCTCTCAACAAAAGAGATTTACTCGAGGATGTTTGTGTTAAAGCCGCCTGCGGACACTCGGTAAAATAAAAGTTGTCGGGCCCAAAAGCTTAGTGCCGTACGGGCAGAGCTAGCGCCTCCTCGAGTCACGTAATTAAACGTAACCCAAGGTGCTTTGGTTGGAGTTTTCTCCCAGCCAGTTCAGCCTGCCCTCTGTCGGCTCAGTGTGCAGATGAGGCCCTGACTTTAGTAACCAGCAAGTCAATTTGGACGCGGGCCTAAGATTTCCGTCGAGATAATTTTCAAGCCTTCTCAGAGTCGTGGTTTTTGTTCCTATTTTTCGCACCCTTTTTCCTTTCTTTAATGACAATTTCTGCCTTCAAAGCTCATTCTGTTCCATTTATTCTCACCTTTTGTCGACCTCTCGCCTCCCTCGATCGTGGAGCACTTTGTAACTTTCACTCTAAAAAGTGCCTGTAATGTCTCAAATTATAGCCATAATGATTTATTGATATCAAAACTGCAACACCCAGCACCTTTGAGCAGGTTTTTTTTTTTTCTTTTTGCACTTCTGTGTCTCTGACAAAGCCTTAGTCAGGAGGAGATTGCGAGCCGTGGTCAGCTATTTTCGCATCTCTCTGCAGCACTGTAAACCACACTGTACTGATGATGGTGATAAATGATCTAATCCGGAGAAGACTAACATTTCACTGCTCCCTCTGGGTGGCAAGTGAGACAATCAACTGCTCACACACTTGCGTCCGCGTTATGATTTGGCGAGGAGCCGGGCCGCTCACTTAGAACTGCTTACCGTCATCATTACGCCTGTGTGAGGTGGTCGCCGTCCGTCTGCGCCACTGTAAATATGGATACTGGGAAGTGTGACTGCCGGCGGTTTTGAATAATTCCAAACGACTCTTATGCGCCTTCTCATGTGTTCTGTCCCCCACCTGTCACCACCAGGATTGTGACTTTTGACATGAAAATAATTCTTACTTACAGTTTGTGATTTTCATGACTGTAAATATCACCTTTTTGTTGTTTGGAGATCAGTGTGGAAACGAGGAAGAAAGTTGCACCACCACTGCCACATCTGACCACTTGGGGGCAGTCTTAGAACACAGCAGGGCTCAGTCAGATACAGATGTTGATGGGAATAAATATCTGCTGTGTGTGTGTGTGTGTGTGTGTGTGTGTGTGTGTGTGTGTGTGTGTGTGTGTGTGCACTAGTTACAACTACTTGTAGTGGCAGCGATTTTCTCAACTGGTTCAAGGATTTATACAATATATTTGAATAAAAGTGGAGGCGTTTTTCTTTATGTCCTGTTTGTTCCTGTTCAAACATCTAATTCTTTCAAATGCAGCAAAGAGTTGTTTTAAAATGTCTTCAGAACTAAATATCAAACTCTGATCATCATAACTGCAGTTATATTTGACACAAATGATTCTGCTTGGCCTAACTACCTTCAGAGAGTTAATTTTCACTACAAAATGCCACATTTTTCAGATGAAAAGCGATTGGACTCCTTTTGGAATCAAAGGAGTTGAAGTGTCTGAGTAAGTGTCCAAATGATGTTTTCTACCTCCGTCTTTTTTTTTTTTTTTCCAATAGTATAAATTGTGGAGAAAGTGTATGGGGCAGCATGCAAGTGCCTAGAAAAAAAAAGCGCTGCACCTGAGCGCCTCCGATCTCTGAGCTGACAACCAATCACGTGATGGATCGGACGAGACTCGTCACCTGTCACCCTCGTGACGAGCGAAATGGAAGTGAAACTGCCTGCGTCTGTGTATCCTGAGCGCCATCAGACAGAAACTGTCATAACAGGGACAGAAAAGTCAATATGCTGAAGCGGCTCTGCCATGCAGGGAACGATGCTGAGTGTTGCGTACACATTGTAGGCGTGCTGTTAGCTGTGCAGTCAGCCCTTTGTGACCATTAGCATTAGCTAATGTCAATCAAAACAAGCGAGAGGTGTTGTTTTATCACAAAGCACGAGTGCCAGGAGACTGCCAGCAGTTTTCTGCCAAAGGGAAACGAGTCCTAAAATAAAGTAATGCCAGTTTAAGTGTTTAAACTGAAAGATGGTGTATATGTCCGCTGAAGGGTAGTTACTTTCAGATGCCTGTGATTAACCTACAGTATAGTCGTCTGGCTTGAACTATCGGCTAGACTGCCCCACCACCAACTTACGATGGTACTTTCTCTAAGTGTGGACAGAGGGCCCCGTCTGTATCTGAATCTAACACTGACTACAAGTGACCTTTAAGCATCTGTTTGCAACGTGCAAAGCCTTCCTGCCACGATTAACATTGCGTAAACAAACCAAACTACATTTGGGTTGGTTTGGTCGAGGGAAAATATCATCGATGACCAAGGATTGAGACCGGGCTGGCTGAAATGTCACGAGCAGAACAGAGTTAGATTTAAAAAAAAAAAAGTATGGCTGAGGGAATGAAAAGAGAGAAGAGATGTAGGCAATTAAATTTTCAGCATGCGAAAACCACCAGAATGAGCCGAAGATCCAGATGAAAGTCAACGTCTGGAAGAAGGAAATAGTGTCATTTGAAGTTTTTAAATTGCGCCAAAAAGATCAGTTGAGGTGGTCCGAGAAGACGTTAACGCCACTTCAAGTGCTGAAGCTCGAACAAGAAACCAGTTAAAGCGTGAAGTTCCGAAGATTAACAACTCAAAGCAGTTGCAGTAACTTGTGCGCTAGCGTTTAAAAGTTGCGACTGAAGAGCGGAGTTTCTATCTTTTTTTTCCTTCTTTCAAAGCTAAAGATCTTAGGCCTTAAAGCGCTTCAAGTGTCAGTGAAGTGGAAGCGCTGAAAGCAGATCAAGTCAAAAAAACTCAAAGAGCGAAATGTATCAGTAAACAACAGGAGATGAAAGCGGTGAATCTGTCTCCTGTGTAAATGCGAAACCGTCCAATCGTATGGTCGCCTTAATTGAGACAAGTAGGTGATCTGATAGTCTTGTGTGGACCAGCGATCTCGCTGTAACTCTGACTACAACCCCCGACTCTGTCAGATTCAAATACGCTTTATCGACGCAACAGATCAAAAACCTCTCGAGCCTCTCCGTCTCGAGTTTCCCTGCGGTGAGGACGAGATTCACAAACACACTCTCGGCGTGTGTCCATCTCCGCACCGGCCATCAGGTCTCCCCCCCCCCCGCCACCAACTCCTGGCTTCTTACCAGGTTTCAGGTTACCATAGCGACATGACGTGGGTGAAGGAGAAGCGAGTGAACCGGCGAGTCTTGAAGATGAAGATGAAAGGAGGTAGAAGGCTGTAATCAGATTGTCTCCTCCGGTCACGCCTCGGATCCATCTTCTCCCCCCTCCACCGGCCCACGTCCTGCGCGCCCGAAACCCACCGCCACATAAATCACAATCGGCCACAAGTCACCTCTCATTGCTGCACCCGACCGCAGATCCACAGAACAGAGGGGAGAGAGGGCGGGAGAGAGAGGTTGGCCGTGCCCAGGCTCGAGCTCGTGGGTTGGGTGGCGGGGGTGGGGGTGTGGGGGGGGGGTGTTTAGTGGTGGGAGCCCTCGCTCCACCCTATTTCCACAGTCAACTTCGAGAAGCTCCATGGCTTCTTTACTTTTATATAGTTTCTTACAGCGCGGCCAAATGAAGATGGATTGGGGGTTAACGGTGTAATGATTCTGTTTTACAGGCAGCTCGCCGCCACTTTCCTCAGTGGGGAAAAAAAACCACCCTGCTGGGAAGCCTGCAGCTGAGGGACGGCTGGCTCTCTCTGTCGTCTGTTTACTCTGTTGACGCTGAACACTGATGTCTGAACTTCGGCGGCGCTGAAGGGTCAAAAGCAATACTTGAGAAAACAAAGACGTTTCAATTGTGGTGTCTTTTTGTGAATTATTGTGTCATGTGAAACGTCTTTGTGTTTTGTGAATCGTAAGAGCGTTTTTGTTTAACGTCTTCTCGTTAAAGATAGTGCCATGCAAAATGTCGTATATTCTTTAGTCATCTGAAATGTTGTGTTTTGACTTTCATGGGCCACCGTACATTTCTCCCCCCCTCCTCGTCCCCTTCATCTGAAGGTGTTTGTCACTGGTCCTGCAGGCTATAAAATTTCAAATAGAAAAACAGAAAGTTTCAGTGGTCGAGGCAGAACCACCGAAGTGGCTCGTAATTAGAAAACGGCTCATAATTACAGCGTGGTCACAGGCTGTTAGCTCGCTCGCTCAGCTACCCTGCGTGGGATGGCGGCCTCCTGCGATGCGTGTTTGCATGTGTGTGTGCGCACGCACGTGTGTGTGTGTGTGTGTGTGTGTGTGTGTGTGTGTGTGTGTGTGTGTGTGTTTGTGTGTCAGCTTCCCTTAGAGAGGTCAGGCTGAAGTTGAGAAGGAAAGCAGATGCGCTCCTCCGTTCTGCATATACACCAGCTGGGTGCTCTGTCAAAATACTATTAGTCACAATCAAGGAAGCGCGAACATGTGCATTTCATAGCAGAAAACAATGCTGGTGATACTTGTTTCTTTTCTTTTCTTTTCTTTTCTTTCCAGACTTTTAACAATGAGCAGCCTCTTAAGTTTTGCACCATTTCTGCCAAAAGCAATATTAACTGAACGCTTCTTAATGTCTGGAGTTGCACTTGTTGCTGGGCAGCGGCAAATCATCATCACTATTTTAATAAACATTGCGTGGGAGCGTTTACCACTCTTCTGGGACCAAGAGCAGGCAATTAGGCCTTCTGAGAAATCAGTTACAGTCCAATGCTAATCCTTTCTATTTGAATAATCGAATACTGACCCTACTTTATCAGGAGGATAGATTTTCAGCAAAGAAATCGGCTGCATAGCTGCTGTATCTTTCTTACTCTGTTTCCATCTCCATGGCCCCTCCTGACGCAACCCAACACCGACCTGCGTCTCCAGTGGCCGAGGAGCAGCCCAGGGTTAGGGAGGGGAAAGAGATCGAACCGCCAACCAAGTGATCTCTAAACGACCCGATCTTCCATTTTGAGGAAATGCGATTATTTGCAGATCAGAGGACTCCTACTTTTGTGTGGTAAATACGAAGCAAGTGATTGAGTCCGACTCCCGTTTGGCCCTTTTCAAATATTATGAAACAGTTTGGGGTCGCTGTGGCGTGAGGTGTTTACCTGGGTCACTTGCCAGGCAGATGCGGCCATCCCCACACACACACACACACACACACACACACCTCGGCCTCCAAAGCCAGGTTTCTGTGTCTGGTGTCTGTGACTGCCATTTGGCCTCCCGTCCGCTCCCGTGATACTGAAGCATGTTAGTGACAATGGCCACAGGAGTGGAAAGTGGACATCTGGTGCACCTTTCCAACGCCACACACACACACACACACACACACACACACTCACACTCACACACACACCCCACAATATTTGCATCTGCCTTTCCACAGTCAGGTTGTGTGCGTGTTTGATTATTATTTTTTTTTTTTTTTGCGGTCATGCGTGGTGAAGCTCGGGATCACTGATAGCCGAATACTGGCCCACCAACCAACTGGCCGACCATATGGATCGAAACTTGTACTCTGCACAGCTCTCCTTCTCTTCTCCGCCCCACCCCCACCCCCACCCGTCCTCTCCCCACCTGCCTGAGTATCCCTCCTCACCACAGCGCTCCTGCTGACTTGCTTGTTCTTTTTAATGAATCGTTGGGTTCACCTGCACCGGAGTGGAAATTCCACCCTCGTCATCCCCCATGTGTCACACTGGGTTTTATTTCCTGCTCCAGGTGGAGATTCGGAGGGACAGGCAGGTGCCTGATGCATGGAAACTGTAAGATAAGTTTTTAATCATTCCCCTTGCTGAGAAGGGGCTGTTGCATTAACAAACAGTAATGGCAGGGAGTGGAAAAGAGTCTGAAACATCTTTGAATTACTCTCATGTACCATGAAAGACAGCTGCACTGGGAGTTTTAGCGTCACTGCCACACCAGCCGTTGTTACGTTAGCTTTGTTAAAAAAAAGTGCCAAAAGAGGTATTTCTGAAAACTTCTACTTCACTTTCAACTTCTAAGGCTTCTACCTTCAGCTGACCTTCCATTTTCTCCAAGTACCTAGTGTAGCACTTGCTGTTAGCATTAGCTAAAATTACAAAAGGTTAGCATTAAATAACAAGCGCCTTGCTAGCATTCAGAAAGCCACAGTGCCAACAAAACTTCAGCGGTAGCAGCTAACAGGCGCCTTACACACCAAACCGACACAGGGATACATTAGCTTTCTTTTGGTGTGTTTTCCTGGCAACCTTGTGAAAACAAGTCCAACACTCGGTGTCACTTTAGTTCCGTGTTGGTTACCACTGGCCCTCGAGAGAAATAAATGAGTCTCTAGCTGCTAAATCAAAGTCTTTTAAAGCTAGTCTCGCCACTCAGCTGCCATCTTGGCAACAACCCCAGACACTTATTTTTGGCTAGCAGACCATGCCCTTATCTAAATCAGTGAGCTAAATAAGGGCCTTGACTCCCCTGTAATGGTCAGCCAGGACATAAAACCTGCAATCAAATCTGAGGGGGAAAAAAACAAAAAAAAACACACACTTAAATGTTTAATGATTTTGACCTTAAATAAGGACCGGAAAGCTTATTATCCACAGGTTTCGGTTAGCTCATTCCACCAGAGAGTTGAACATTTGTGAGTTTAATGTTTAAATGTGCATACGCATGATAGCCTCCTCTTATGGTTATATGAGGTCCATTGGCACCCGCACTAAATCTGGGCGGGCTAACTTCCTGTGGGTTTGTCACCATGAATGCCACGTTTTCACATAGGCTACCATGTCATTTTTGATGCATTCTACGCAATGATCAATCCAGCTTTACATCCCAGTACATTTTCTAACTTAAAAATGTCAAAAGCTTGCAAGATTTTTCAGGTTTTTGCATTTTTCGTGCTGGCATGTGATTGTCAGCATCCACTACCTCCAACACATGATGATCACATTCGAGGCCTGCTTTGTTTCTAGTCTGAGAGTTTGAACCCAAATGAACGAACGACAAAAATACCACAAAGTGATTTTTCTAACGGAAACAACTGGTGAAACTGACAATATTTTAAAAAAAACAAAACAAAACTGCATGAGTAATCGCATCTTTTCCCTCATCTGCCTGTAGCTAAACTCCCCCGACTGCCTGTATCTCCACAACCACCTCTCCGGGTGATTCCTCTGGCTTCTTTATGACAAAGGTAACAATTAGTGTGACTCCCACAGCAGAGCTGGCTTCATACTTTACTATCACATAACCCTGAGCCTATTCCCAGGCTACACACAGGCGGCTTTGGCACAATGCTATTATCCAGGCCAGCCCATAGGAAATAGACTGAGGAGAGAGCTTATTGATTGTCTCAGTGTGAGAGCTGGTTGATTTTCTCTCTCACCTGTATCACCTCTCTCTGCCTCTCTTCAGGTCTGTTGCTTTCTCTCTCTCTCTCTTTTTTTTTTCTCCCTCTCCCTGTTGCATTGCCATCCAAGGCTGCATCCGAAGAGGTGAAAAAAGAAACCACATACACAAAAGAAAAAACGCACTTTCTGTCCATCTTTTTCTTTCCTCATTTCATCTCCCCCCACCTCTTTGCAGCGAATGTCAAACTATGGACACGCGCATGCAAATCCAAGTGCGCACACTCAATCCTTCACGTCGAAAATGTGCGAGTGCGCTTGAAATGAGATCAAACCGGCGCAATAACTCTCTTCCTTGTCATTATTGCCCCTTATTGACAGCGCGTGTTCATTTGCATGCGTGTGCGTAGGAAGAGGGGGAAGGAGAAAAATCGAAGCCATTAGGGCCTCGCCGCCGTTTTTTTTTACCTTGCGGCGCGCTCGCTGTAAGTTTTTCATGTGGGGAGGAAGAAGCTTTTTGGCATCGGCCGTGAGAACGGCGTCAATTTATTATCTGTCCTTTCCAAACCCGATTCTGTTTGGGTGCTCGCTAACACACCACCGTTTGATTTACAGGAGACCATTTAATGTCCATGCGTGCCTGCGAGACGCCGGCGAAACTCTCCGGAGATTTATTGGCCGCGTGAGCTTTTGTTTTTCTGTCTACTTGTGATCAAATCTGGTATTCGTGGGATTCCGAACCCGTTTTCTTTTCGCATCTCAATCATCGCTCGCCTTTTCTTCCCGCTCGCCTTCATCTTTTCCTGCCCCGGCTCCTTGAAGCTCCTCTGAGTCACAAATGCAGAAGACGCGTGGCTGATGATGAGGTGGGGACGGGGGTCCTGCCACGTCTCCTGCAGGCGCTGCGCCATACGGCCTGACTTTTAATGACCCACGTTGCTCCTTCGGGGGGAGCGCAGAGCAAGAGATTAGAACCAAAGAACATCCAATATTTCTGAATGTCATCGACACTAAAAAAGCAAAGTCCTTTAAACGCCCCAAAAGGAGTGTGTGTGAGCCCGTCAGGAGCTGACGTGAATGCATGATGCGAGGGGAAGGGGTGTGTGTGTGTGTGTGTGTGTGTGTGTGTGTGTGTGTGTTTTTACGACCTCCTTCTGCATGTAGATTTATCTGTGTGCTGTCGTTTCTGTGCATCGTGTGTGTATGTGTGTGTGTCTCCGAGGTGAAGTCGAGTCTAGATTGGCTGGTGGTTTGCGGCCAGATCCCGCACCTCCTTGTTTGCATTGGCACCTGACGTAACCTTTTCCATGACGTATCAGCATCCGCCCACACACACACACACACACACACACACACACACACACGGGACTTAGAGGAGAAGCCAACTGTCAGCAACAAGAAATCATCAGCACTATCATCTGCACTCTCCCCCTGGTCTCCCGTGTGTGTGTGTATACGGCTGGATCTGTCTGCATGTGTGTGGGAACATTCGTCTTTGAATCTCAGTGTGTGTGTGTGTGTGTGTGTGTGTGTGTGTGTGTGTGTGTGGATGCTGTCTGGCTGTGTAGAGGGGCTGAGGTGAGTGATTGCCTTGTTTCTGTGGGCAGCAAGCTGTGGCGGTTTGCTCTCACTGTAAATTTAGAAGAATTCTTAATGGAACTCTGGAGCTGTCTTTCTTTTTTTTTTTTATGTTTTCCAGTGATAAGAGCGATGCCAAACTCCTCCATGAACGACTTTATATTTCGGAGCGTCACGAGAAGGAAAGACGTCGGCGGGCCACGTACGTGTTGTGAGACACGCCGAGAAGTGTGTGTCATAAAGAAAACGTCAAATCTTGCGCAACTTCCACTGCTCGTCATCAGCCTGCACGCATTCAGGCTGCCAGATCAATCGTACTGCATTACAAAAGTGGTGAATGTCTCCGTACTTCTCACCTGTGTGATCACTTTCACGCCACAGAAATGTTCTGAGAGCACCAGCTGGCCTCGATCTCTCCTCCGGACGCTGCAGAAAAGAAAAATCCTCCATCCGATCGACCTCTCTCTCTCTCTCTGTCCATTTCTGCCTGTCACGAGTCCTCATAATCGTTCTCTTATTTTCTGGAAAATAATTGAAACCGTCTACAGTAAGATATTTAAACTTTTTTTTCTCTCAATGTCAGCAAAAGAGAAGAAAGAGGAGAAGCGGGCCGCAGCGTTCCGACGGATTTAAGCTTGAAGCTGGGGTTTTACTACAGTTGCAATTCAGCAGTGGCTTTAATCCGTAGGTAGCAGTGGTCGAGTAACTTTTCAGAACTTACACTCAAGTAAAAGTACAGATACCATGTATAAAATACTCCGACTTTTAAATAATCATTGTCAAAAATAACCTTCTCAGTTTGCAGTAAAATGTTCTGCTGACTTATTGGTAATTGTGACATTATCACATTGCTAATACTGTCATCATCATTGTCATCAACAATACTTTTATGCTGGGGGTGGAGCTAGTATTTACCACTTATTTTAATGACTGCTGCAACGATGAACTGATTAGCTGAACTGTTTTTGATAATCAGTTCATCACTGCAGTCATCTTTCAAGCCGTCGTGTCAAACATTTGCTGGTTGCCACTCCTTCAGTACGAGGGTTTGCCGCTTGTCTTTGCCATTGCGACATTAAATCTTTTGGTGTTGGACTGTTCGTTGGACAAAAGTGCCAATCTGGATATGTCACTTTGGGAACTCATACTTTCCAGTGTTTAATAGACCAAGTCATTATTCATGAAAATAAGCCTGTTCTGTTTTTTAAAAGAAACAGTTTGTTGCAGCTCTATTTTATATAAACACTGGTGCGGTCTTTAGATAATGAAAGCAGTTGGAAAAGAAGAAAAAAAAAAAAGACAATGTTCCATTTGTTGGAGCGTCTCCAGTCTTTATTTTTTGGTGAAATGTTTGATCATTTGTTATGCATGAAAGAAGTGAGAAGTGTCTCTTTGCACCTGCTAACAACTCTACCCTACACGCTGTCTTCCATGGGCAAGATACTGGACCCCCAGTTTGCTCCTGATGGCTGTTCCATCGGTGTTTGAGTGTCAGAATGTGGCATGTGTTAAAGAGCTTGGTGGGGTGAAAGACCAGAACAGCGCTGTATAAATGAAAGTTCATTTAATTGAAACGCAGTTTAAACGGAGTCCCTTTTTAGGCAGGATTTTACCGCTTGACAGGCATCTTGGCAATGTTCCGTGCAGTTGTTTCAGGCCAACGAGACCAGGCCCCAATCTAAAAGAATGAAGACAGAGCTGTAATTTCCTCGTCAGGACATAAAATCTGCATGTAAAAAGCTTGTAAAGTTTGGTGACTTTGCCCAAGAGTTCAGTTTTAAATACCTTTCCCTCCCACAGGTTTAATCCTTCTACTGTGAATGCTCCAAGTTTTCAAGACACCAACTTCTGTCACAGCTCAATCCAGAGTGCTGTGACGTGACAATTAATATTTCATTTAAGAGAAGCAACAGCTAGCCATTCCAGAGATCCCACAGGCTTCAGTCTCCTCTGGTTTTTATTAGCCTTGACGGAGGATTTACTAACAGACCTCTGCCGGAGGATCTCAAGCTGCTTTCAGGCTCGTAAAGGGGGTCAGTAAATTAGCGATACAATCCAGGGCCAACTCCGAACAGACGTTTTACCGGTGATCATTAAAATTGTCAAATCAATTCTTAAAATTGGTGTTACGTGGCCTCGTCCATTTGATTTTGTGAGCAGTCTTGCTGCAGCATTTTAGGCCGGTTGAGAGTCTGGAGAGGTCGTACCGGGCGAGACGGGAACACAGCGAGTCGCGGCGGTAATGAAAGCATGAATGACACGGCGGGTGGACGCCGTTCTGCCGACACATTTCCCCTCCTCTGGCAATTTGACGATGGCGCTGGAGAGTGCTTTTAACCCATCAATCTGAAGTCCTCCCATGTGTGGCTGAGACGTGGCGACTGTGAAGGCCACTCCCGGTTGCTTCCCATCACTCAGCGACCCCTCCTGCCCCGCATGGAAGCATCTGCATTCTCCACTCATATATTCTGCTTTTTTTTTTGCTTTTTTCCCTTTTAATTTGTTGCCTCGACTTACCAAAAAACGGCGGCTTGCGGGTTTGTAAATCAGCCCGAGATCTGAAACGCTGGATGATGAAGGAAGGAAGGAAGGAAGGTGGCGGGGTTGGGGGGGGGGGGGGGACCGGAGAAGTGACGGGCGATAAAAACGTGGCGGCAGATTAGTTTTTGATAGTGTGCGTGGAGCAGGAGGGCGACAGCCAAGATGGATATTTGATTGGCTAATGCGATGAGGCGGGTAGCAACAGAGGGCAACCCGTTCTGGCCCTGTTCTCTCTCTCTCTCTTTTTTTTCTTTCTCCCCCTCTCTCCCTCCCGTTTTCTCTCAGCCTTGACGGAACAAGACCACCCATTGGGGACGTCTCTGATCAATGCAGTCATTATTCTCGCTCCGCACACACACACACACACACACACACACACGTCCAGACGTAGGGGACAAATGAGGGAGAGATGTGCTATGACGAGGTCAGAGCGGCAGCAAATGTAAATGTGTCCGGTGAAATATGCCGGCGAATGGTCGCACCATTAGCCAGGCTGCGGAGCGGACCGACTCTCTGGCCTCAGGTACAATAACAAGTGGAGATTTAGGTTTGTCACAGCTTCTCTCTCTGCTTCCCTGTCTTTGCTCTTTCTTTCTCCCCCCCCCTCTTTTCGCTGTCCTCTTTCCCGTGGGCTGAGACGAAGCGACGATAATTCTAACCGGCGGATTCTAACTTCCTGTGTGCACGCATCGACATATTTATGTTTTTTCCGTGTACCTCGGCGCCATATGGGATTTAAACATGTATTTGTGCGTGTATCTGTGGGTGTGCCGAGTCCCAGAGGAGCAGCAGCAAGCAATGTGAGCGGAACAGTGTAATGATTCCTGTCTGTTGGCTCTGCACCACCTGTACGCACACCACTGTTTGCAGACCCGGAGTGTCTGTTTGCCGTTCCTTAATGGCTTCCTCTGCTGATGGCAGTACTCGGGGCTTTCCTCAGTCGGAAAGGAAGGGAGGAGGAGGAGGAGGAGGAGGAGTAGAGAGTCGTTGTTGTGGCAGGGAAGGAGTAAAATTTAGAGGAGTGTGATCTATTGAAGATGAAAGAGATGCGGAGAGGTGGAGTGGAGGTGCAGGGAAGATCCTGATGGGGGCACTGGAGGACCTGCTATCGCTCCATGTTCCCAGAGAGTTGAGGGAAGGCAGGGTGCACCTCACGCGCTCAAAAGATGCATTTGTGAGAGCACCACGGGATGAGTGAGTTTATAGGAAATGCAAATGAAGCCTAATACTTGCATCCTTGCATTCTGCATGGGTGGCAGTTTGATGTTGTCACCGTTATGAACACCTATCGAGGGGCTTGAAAGCAGCTCAGGGAGCTAAAGTGATGCTCGGCGCCAATCCCCCTTCCTTTTGAGATGCACAATTTTGCTGTCAGTGGCCACTTGTGAGAAATAAGACGCTCTAGGAGGATAAAGCATAGATGGAAACAGCCCAGCAGTTAAAGAGAGGGAATGTTCATGGAGCATCTGTTTTTTTGTTTTTGTTTTGTTTAACAGTGCAGGTTTCACCAATGCATGAAGCAGCAGTTCAACACGACGAGCAAAGGAAATCAAACACAGCGGCTCTTTCAGACTGTCACAAAAGTTGTTGGCTAGTAGTTACACAGACGGTACAGAGATACAGATATTAAACCCATTTAACAGAATAAATGAATAAAATGTTGCTAGTGAACTTTATGTTTCCTGTGTTGCAAACTCACGTTTCCTCAGGTGCAATCTTCAGTTTATGTTACGACAACGCTGTGCTTCATCGGCTTTGTTGCTGGAACAATAGCGGCAGAGATTCTTTCTTCAGCATGGGAGAAGAAAGCGCGTGTTTTGGAGTAAGAGCAGCAGACTTTAAGACAATCGTTGCCCGCAGCATCTTTCGACCAGCTTGACCACCACAGGGAGGAAGGGAGTCGGAAAGAGACGTGCTTATCGACTTTGGTTTAAAGGCTGCTCCTGGCTTATGTCTGGTTGCAGGAGAGGGAAATGGAAAATGGGACTGAATCTGGCTAAATAATGGCAAAATAGAGACCGTTGTGCTCACATCTTTACAGAGGCCTGTCTCCACAACAACATCTCAGATCAGGCTGTTGCATTCGACAGACAGATTGTGCTCCGGGCCGACAGAGCGCATGTGAACTTGACACAACAAGTTTTGTTTAAATGTCAATATGGTACGTAACCTATGGGACTTAAAAATTGGAATGTAACTTTGGTTTGCAGAAAGTCAACCGTCAACATTCTATTGTGGCGGCTGGGCTACAATATTCTATCGAAGTCGGTCTTATAAACAGAATTTGCCATAATTCGAGAAGAGTTAGAAGCAGGATGGATAGTTAGAGGGTGACCCGCAATAGTGATGGCCACTCCAAGACAATACACTGCTGTTTGGTAGCCCAAATTGCAGCTGCAGTTCAGGAAGCACAACTGAACTCATCATCCTGTCAACATGGGACTGAAGAGTTAAGTTGTCTGTGTGCTTCAAACAAAGCACTTGAGCTGTCAAAGTGTATGAAACCCCCTTTGGCCCACAATTTTCAGACATCAGAATTGGGGTAGATCTGACAATATTTGCAACAGACAAGCGAACACACACACACACACACACACACACACACACACACACACACATACACACACACACCCACTGCGCGCATCGATTGGCCAAGTGTGAAAAGTTGAGAGAGATTTGAACGTCTCTATCAAGCGCCGTCTTTTCATTCTTCACACAGGGACTTCTGTCACTTTTCATCTGTACAATCATGTGCAACAGCATGAATGCCTTTGAGGAGAGACTGTCCGAAAGTGTGCTCCATTAACCCGGTCGCCCCGCTCTCTGACAGGCTTCACCTCTCCTCGGAGTGAGGCCATTCTGAACAGCCGCAGACACCTTCGCCTTCTGCCAGTTGGTTTCGAGCGTATTCCAGCCTTTACAGTGAAGGCTCGCTGGAGGCGGGTTGCTCCAGAGATTTACACGACTATCAGCCGCACTCGAAGGCACATTTCATGTGAGTGATTCCAGGATGTGGAATACTTCGTGAGAAATATATGATATTTTGAATATTAATGTGGCAGTAAAACAAATATTAGTTATGTAAAGATATAGCAGAGTCCCCTTCCCCTCCCCGTCTGTTTCCAACATGGCGGCCTGCTCAGAACCATTCTCGAAGAGTAAACTAAAATGTGGTTCTGAAAAGATTCGATTTTCTCAGGATTTTTGAGAGATAGCCCATGGAGATACAGAATTTTGATTTATATTTGATCAGAACTGCCTAGTTTTCCATTTTAATGTGAGCTTGATGTGAGGGAGCAGTTGGGATTCAGACGCAGCTTGTTTTATTTATTTATTTATTTATTTATTTATTTCCTTTCGAACCTTATTGATCAAACAGGCTCTGGTGGACTGGACTAGTGGTGCCTTTCCAGTGGACAAAATATGATAAAGTTCCCTCCAGGTTGCAATTTCAGAGTCCACCACTGCAGCTCATAGAACTCCTTACTACAATATGTCGCACTCTTTTTCTACCTCTGCATGGCATGGCTAAGCAGTGGCATTGATTGCTGGTATCAGCACTTTACAGTATGTACTCCAGTACCTGGTTGCAGCATCACATCACAGCTTTGCAACGCGCACTCTGGATGTCGGATTCGAAGCTTCTTCTAGTCAAAGTCCTACAGAACTGCGGGGCTTGTGTAGATTATGCAAATTGTACTATTTCCCATGATTCATACTCACACTGGTAGGGAAACGGTGTGCTGCTGACAGCCAGTGACAGCCACGTGACAAGACCTCTGCTATTCTGCTATGTTGTTGATTTGTGGAGATTTCAACACACACTCCAGGTTTGAGATGCTGGATCTCGTGAGGCTTCAAAACACACACACACACACACACACACACACACACACACACACACACACACACACACACACACACACTCTCTGGCAGCCCAGTGCCACGGACAAACGTGACATGGTAACTCCTGACACGCTAGAATCATACTACTTAACACCTGTCCCTCCTCCATCACTCCTCCACGTCTCCCAGCGATGGCTGCTTGCACAGCAAAGTGAGACGGCCTATGGTCTTGTCACCGTGGGTAAATCAGAAGGTCTCGTATCCGTTTTTACCTACGGCGCATCTTTGCACCGACATATTGGCCTGTTTTTCTCCCCCACCACCGCTGAGATAAGATGTCTACCCCCAGGGAGAAGGCTGAGCATACACACACACACACACACACACACACACAGGCAGAGAAACACACACTCGGAATTTCACACCCATCTCCAAATGTCTGCTGAACCCCTCTTAGGAGGTGACAGTTTTTGTTTGCCCATGTCCTGCTGCGTTCTCCCCCGGAGCAGAGCTGACACTGGAGCAGGGCGCCTCAATCATCCGCAGTCATAAACAGAAAACAAGTCTGTGACATCTAATGGATAAAGAAGAGGAAGAAGCAGCAGCAGCGAGGGAGCAGGAGAGGCACACACACAGCAGAAAATGACTTAAACCAAATAGCCCTCGGGGGGTTTGGAGACTCGGGTCGTGAGGGTGATTGGAGACCGGGGAGAGGAGGTATCAGTTAGAATTTTCTGGAGGGCAAACTGCCTTACAGCGGCAGTCATTTCAGTCACACTGACTGAGGTGCATTAATATTGGATTGTGCTGCATCTCGCCCCGACACAGGCCGAGAGACTGAGAGGAGAGGAGCGTTTCTGCCTATTGACGAGGAGAAGCCACGAGAGGTGACTCAGCATGAGTCCGCCAGTTTACATAAGCGACGGAAAAGTTGGTTTCAAATCTCGCCTACAGCTCTGTAACACTGAATAGTTGTGACTGGGTAAGCAACGATCGAGGTCAAAGCTTTACAACACACACGGTTTAACAAGGAAACCTCGGCTAATCTCAATATCAATCATCAGGGCTGTGTGGGAGTGATTTGATCAGATTTACTTTGACTGTGCTCACAAACACCAACGGAAAGCCTCAAAACTGTCTCCACATTATAAGTCGAAGTTTGATTTGATGATTCATGCATGGAAATGAGAGACATCATTATTTCCCAAATGTGCCTTACAGATGAAAAAAAAGTCAACAAAAGAAACATTTCTTTTCTTGGAGAGAAGCTGATGGAGAACAACTTTAATACTTACACATGATCTAGTATTGTGAATTTGGAATCGATTCCATTCTGAGCTCATCCCACAGCAGCTGGTACTCCAGGTTTTGGTATTGGGGGGGGGGACAATGCTCTGGTGTGTTTGCATGTTTGTAAATCAATCACAAATGTCTTGGGAAGTGTTTAACCCAGAATGCAGCACAAGAGCCCCTGCAAAATGGTGTCAAGGGAAACTTGGTTTGCACATGGGGAAGCTAGACCTTATAGCTCAAATCCTGCAAATAAGATTTAAGAGCTGCTAGCCTTATGCATTTTGAAAACAATACAAGCATCAACATCCTGCAAGTCAGACTACTCGCTAACCGGCAGTCATTAATGATAGCCTAAAATGTCTTAGTCTGAATACATCCCTTTGACACAACATTGTCAACTTTTAAAATTCACATTAGCAAGCATCAACAGCCATGCTAACAGCTCGGCGAGGTTGTACATACAGGCACAGCGGCGCTTTGCGCTAAATGCTAATGTCAGCGGGCTACCGTGCTCACACTGATAATGCTAACATGCTAGGACAACTTTTACAGCACTGTGCTCACCACCATAATTTAGCATATTAGCATGTGAGCATAACCATTAAACATAAAGTAGGCTGCAGCAGAGCCTGTCGAGCACGTAATTAGTTGTAAGTACTTGGGTTATGTGCTAACGGTCCCATGTGAAGACCACTTGGTATCGGCCTATGAGAGGAAGCTCTCCAGGGGCGTAGGACTGGCAGCAGTTTGGGCATCGAGGGTGAGAGGAACAGGAGAGCCATCTGGAGTACCACCACTGCAACTGGGAGCCTACAGAGTCAGAGCAGCAACCATTAAGACACAAGCTGGGGTCTGATCAGCCCCAGGTAGCTGGGTTACCCAGAGGAGGGTGTATGATGTTGGAAGACCCGAAACACCCGATAATTCCAGGAACATCACAGAAGATGTCTACAGAGGCACCAGTAGATGCATGTTCACAGACGACCTGTATTTGGGTCATAAAACAAAAACTGAACATAATATTCTGATCCAGTGACGGAACAGTAAAGTCACAGGATCAAGTTGTTACAACTCATTGTAAGCAGTGGAGATGTCCTCACTTCCCATCAAAAATATCCGCTTTTTGTCACCACATACACAGCTGGAATTTGTTCCTGAGATCTCCTTTAAAAGATCCAGCTGTGTCACACTTACAAATGTTGAAACGTCGTCTTGAACTGGCTTGGCAGCCTCCTCGCCTGTAACTCCACCACCAAATGAAAAGTACGTCTCAATGGTTTTCAGAAAAATTAATAGTAAAACAATTCATCCTGGCGAATGAGCTGCCTGGATGCACCTTTTTAGCAACTGTAGCTAAATGTTGAATCTTTAATTAACTTACTTGAATTAGTCCAACTACGAGCATGAAAACTGCAGCTCCTTTAAATACCACTATGAAATACATTTGATGTCGTTTTCATTTATAATTTTCAACACTACTCTGTCGACTTAAGGTCAAGCGCTCAGCTCTGAAAAGGCGGTAAGCCTATTCAGCAGAGTAATCACACGTAAAAGTTGAATGAAAGCGACGTTCAAATGAGTCGTGCGGTGGGTAGTGTTTTATTGGAAAAGAGCAAGGTTGCGGCTTCTTTTTCTCCTGAATAATGACACTTCTTTTTCCAAACAGTTTGTCGCTGTTTCCATTGTTCGAGAGCACGAATCCTCAAGCGCTCTGACTATCAGTCACGACAGTCACTTGAATGATGGAATTGTGATATGGCTGACAAAGACGCGATTTAACAAAACAAAGTCCTATATCAGATCTTTCAGTCTCTCTACCTCACACACACACACGCACACACAGCCATCTTAAATTGCGTATAACTAATAATCTGTTTGTGTGTTTGCCCCCACTGACCCTGTATGCTGCCAGTTAGGCATGCCTCATATTCCCGCACAACAAGAAGCGACTGCGGATGCATTCTGGCTAATGGAGTCATTTGTGGGGGAGAATGGTTGTGTATGTATGGTACATCCGAGCCACCATGCTGAGGCTTGCTGGAGAGGAGTAGACGCTGAGTAACATTACAGGGTGTAATTACTTCAAGCACCATTAGGAACACAATAACATCTGTGCTTAGCAGAAAAACAAAGTCCAGCACGCCTGCCGCCGAATGTGTTTGTGCAGACGCACACACATGCGAGGCGAGCGGCTCACGCACAAACAGGTCCTCCTATTCAAGTGATTAACAAGTAATGAGTAGATTGCTCCGGCAACAGATTCCTTGTTTGCTAACAAAGCGCCAGCCGAGGTAATGACTTGTCACTACAGAGCACTCTGCAGTCGCCTGCTGGCAGGGGCCAAAGTGCCACTGTGGATGCAGCAGGTGCACCTCTGGCAGCACTTAGGGTCCTAATCCGACTTCCCAGAGAGGAGGGCTGGGTGATGGGCCAGTCCTGGAAAGTTTGTTGTGAAAGAGATTAGCTTATATTTAGAGTGTCAGTTCACATGATTTAAAAGAATTAAGAATTCCTTAATGCTCTTTGTATCAAGCAATGATGATGATTCATTTTCTATTTATTTGCCAAGGTTTTGAGGTATTTCTTCTGAAAGCTGTGCTGATACACTATATATATACCATTTATTGAGGTTGAATAGAATTTTACAAGGACTATAGAAAACATGTAATCCCTTTAATATGCCACCGAGGATTGATTTGATGCTGCACATTCATCACTCTAAATCACCCCTGCTTCCTTTTCAAGTACTTCTTCATACTGTATTGTAGGTAACAGGATGTTTCACCTCTCATCCAAGAGGCTTTATTTGGTTCTAACTACCTGGAGGGGAGTTTCAGGATTTTAAACCCTGTGTGGGAGTGTCCTTACAAAGGCGTTAAGAACTTATGTGAGCTCTGAGTCTCAAGAGTTGTTGGGGCCGTTCGTGTTCCTAATGACTGTCTTTAACAACCCTGTAAGGGCTCTGTAAAGACACACCCACACTCTGTAAGGACACTCCTACACAGAGTTCACCTCACAGTCTGCCTATTGGAATTTAATGTGGCCCTGTGTGTGCACATGCTCCCCCCTATCTCCTGCCATCTCCTGTCACTCTTCACCTGTCCTTTCCATAAAAAAGTCAAAAGCTTTACCTCTGAAATGGACACTCTTAAAAAAAGCTCATTTTTCACACATCCACCAACTGTAACATCGGATATTGCTCTGTGTTTACTTCCAGATTTCCCATCTTTGTTTGATACTTATTCTAAAAAGAAGTTCCAATACTAAACAGTCATTAACGGCAGAAGCTGTGTTTTCCAAAACAGCTCTGTTACACTACAAATGATGCCTTGTCAGACTCTGGAAAGAGTTTCCTAATGATTAAAAAAAAAATCGTTAGTTTGCAATTTGTGTATTGATGAAGCACTTTGTCGCTAATTAGTACTAACCGGCTTTTTAAAAAATTCATGTCAAAAGCAATGAAAGTGCCTCTTTGTAGACTCCTATTTAACATCAATCTGACAACCCTAACACCTGCCATCCAGCGTTTCATCATTGGCTGCTACTGTGAAAGACAAGCCAGAGATTTGACATCATTGCAAACATCTTTTTCCTGACTGGGAACCTTCACCACTGACTTATTTGGCTTGTTTCGACCTTATTGCGTGGTCTTCATCTGCAGATGGAGCTTGCTCAGTTGTCATGGAACTGAAATGAGACTTCAAGACTTCTTAACCAGGTTGACTCATACGTGGAGAAACTGCTGATTGAAAACAATGTCAACTCAAGGACCACTTACTTCAGAGCCTTTGTCTGCAAATGAATACCATATGATACAATCAGTTTGCAGAGTGGCACCCAAATGATGGTATTCAAACTTTACATTATTCCCAGCACTTTTAAGGGATTACTCATCCACGATGGCTTAAAAGTTGAGCATCCATATCCTTGAGATATGAAGCGTCAGGTCAGAACCCGATCGCCAGAATAAATGTTGGCAATGTGCGTTTTCTGCAAACCACAGAAATGTCGCAACTTTACAGGTCTTCAGTTTGTATGTGAGGATGTATTCATTAAAAAACCTCACCTGGTTTCAGCTGTAAGGTCTGACCTCCAGCATGTGCGAGTGCATTAGTGACTTGAAATGTGCGAGGAGAGGTGAGTGTGGGTGAGAGACGCAGGGTGAGAGATAAGAGGCCAGTAGTGGCTCCTGACTGAGAAGATGGACTGTTACGGCCTCATTGATCTGAATGTCTCGCGGGGAGCCCGTTCCAATCAATACCGAGGGAAGTAGGCAACAGCAGCGCTGCTGTTTGGACCACCGCCCCTGCAGTATCTGCTCTCTCTGTTTCCCACTTGCACTGTTTTCACACCACCCACCTAATTCCCCTCAAACAAGCAAATACTTTTGTCTGCCTCTTGTTAGCCGACCTGC